>JABXWE010000745.1:0-121799 GCA_014611495.1 Limonius californicus | reverse complement strand
GCCTGGTTGCATATTAAAAGGAAATTAAGGGGCACCGCAGATATTTGGCGGGACTTCTTACAAACCTTGTAAGTCTGTTCGTTACGAGGCAAGGTTTTAGGATAGCACTTGAACAACCGTTTTGAGGAAAATAACTCTACTGTTGAATAAAGATGATATGAACAGTTTCCAGTATGGGAAAGTCCAGGGAGGCAGTCGCGTCCACTTTTTTTTCACTCCTTACGGAAATATAATCATTTTTAGTATTTGAATGTGCCTTGATTTCCAACTATACGAATTAGGTTTATTAAATTCTGTGGTGTTTATAGGTAGTCAGTCATGTCTGCTGTCCGTTTTATATTCAATAATTCTGTAAACTGGATATTTTCAAAACAAAACACTCTCCATCAGTTGCTTGGCCTTTGTCAATGTCACAATTCAACCTTTCCACAAAAATTCCGAATCCCTCGCCGATGATGTATATCTTCATTCACGTAACAGCTGATTTGAAGCTGTTTCCATGCCATCAAAACTGGTTTCCTAAACAACGTGCGTGTGTTGGCTTTGATGGTTGATTCTCTATTCATAGGAAGTTTCGTCTGTACTGCACATCCGTCTCTGTTGCGCATACTATCTGACTGCGCGTTACTCTTTCTAGCGTTCACAGTGAAATATACTCGTGTAGCGTTTGGTATTTGGATTGTATCGACTTCGGGTTATAGACTCCTAACTATACACTCTGTCTGTGCGAAATTGAGTAACGAACGGAAAAGAGATGGGCGAACACTTTGTGCTACTGCACGTCACGAGCAGTTGAATCTATTGTGTTCGAATTCGAAGCTGAGGGTTGTTGCTTTATAAATTTATATTAGGTTAGCGTTTATGAAGGAAAATGGAGTTTTACATTTTTGCAGTATTGCTGTATTTTACAAATCGACGATGTTATACAAATCGAACTTCGATTTTTTTCGTGGCAGGCTGCACTTTGCTGAATATTGAAAGATCCATTATTACTAATTAATCTGATACGTTTTGGAAATATCTAAACTATTGATTCCTTCTACTTATAGTTCAGTGTCCGAGGTGCGAAAAATGTAGTCCGTTAGAATAGCGAATGTAATTAGATTACTAACGTAGTCGTTCGTTAGCTTCTGCTGTACGTACGCTAGCTCTGTTCTACACTTAATCAACCCTCTCTCAATCTTTCTTTGTTATTACTCCTTTCGTCCACTAATACTTTAGTATTATATCATAAGCTAGGTTTCACCGTAGTATCCCCGTTCATAATTGTTATTTCACTAATTCGAAAATTAAGGAAACTATAAAAATATATAAATTTTAAGTGGAGGTAGTTTGAGCCTTGGCTACGGCACTGTTTGTGTTACAATAGTCTACATACGTTATGTGATTAATTATACAGTTATTTTTGGAATTGTAATTACTTTCCATTATTTTCAAAATCGGCTATACAACTGGTAATGTCGTGAATGCCATTAGCATGTATATTATCCTATTTTGTAGATGCATTGTAGCCTACATTGACATCTATCGTCTTCCACAATGCGAGGGGAAAAAACTTCAACAATTTGAAGGATTGAAGTTGCTAATATCAGAAGTGGGATCCATTGTTCTAATTCGACACGAATACAGAAAGTGGCGCTCTTGCACTGGCATAGAGTATATGTATACTGTGAAGTTCAATAGACATTAACGTAGGAAGTCAATGTTAGAAATACTAAAACACAGCGCTTTCCGTATTCTAATTAGTAGAATTTTTAAAATTATGTAATGCTATACCACTGCAGTTTCTAACCAATTGCGCCCCAGTTTCCTTATATTTTGTGGATACGATCAAACTATACCGATTAGCGCGAAGCGTCCGTAATTAGTTTGTTACACAGTGTCATCGTTCTCTCCATCGTAAATATTTTGATTATTATCATTAGCAGTTTAATCTTTATTATCTTTATTATATATTATTTCTTCAAATCGCGGCATCCTCTTGAAATTTTCTTATCGTTCACCATCATTGCAAAAATTTCCAAGTGCAGTTGCCATCTTAGTAAGGTATGTATGCGAAAGCGAGACGAGCTGTTTATATTTTAAACTCAAAGATCAGTTTGGGGGTTTACTAGCAACACAGCTCGGAAAAATGATTAATTATATACGCGACAATTTTTATATTTGGCAATATATCAAACTGGTGCGTATATTTATTTTCCTGTATTGCTTCTTCTTCGAGTGCATTATTTCTTACGAGACATATTTTCTGCTAAAGAAAAATATGTATCTAATTTATTGCGGAGATTTTAAATGTAAATCTGTATCAATGTGATTCTGAAATCGTGTGTTCGTGAGTATGCATGTGTGATCAGCGACATCTTCATACTAGATAGTACGATTTTTATATGAAGTTGCCCAAAAAATATGCTTCTGTAAACGCTAGTGTTAGACAGCGCGTTTGCACTATTTTAAGGAAGTTTAATAACTTTCAATCGCCTGATCTGTTTAAATCATCAAGTACCTATTTACTAGTAATCAAATCGGTATAATCATTTAGTAGTGTTTAATCAGTAAATTTAAATACGCTTGAAGTTGATGGGAAGAAATTATAAACGTGCAAAACATTTTTGGCGTTCTATAGAGATATCTAAAAGCGGCTGTAAGGTTTTTTAGTTAGCTAAGTCTCCAATTTTACTTATTACTTGTTATAATGGTTTCTAAAAATTGAAAGTACCATGCTTATAATTAAAAATATTTTACCAGATCAATACTAACTTTCAACAATTTCATAGTTCGCAATAGTCAGAACTTTAGGATACCCTTCTCGTAATCAGTAGTGCTTGTGAACATAACAGGACTCCAAATAAATAAATTATTTGCATGTCTACAGTTGTATATGTTTCTTCTCATTTTGTATAACTAACTCGCTTCGATTTCACTGTACCATTATAAATCACTGTCGTTCAACTTTTTATCAGAGTATACGCATGCATATTACCACTTACCTACGTATTGAAGGGCGGAAATTGGATCAAATTTTTTCCCCCTAGGTAGGTTTGTGTTCCCCTGCACCGCGGTCTGGAAGACTATTGCATGCCGGTTGTCTTAAGATTTACAGCTTTAAAGAAAACCCAGAATATCATCAATGGAAGCGATATGAATGAGCATTTCTGGCTGGAAGTGTACTTCCACGAAATGTATTTGTCTGCGATCATGTAGTCCTTTGCAGTAACAAAGGCAGTGAATGGGAGTTTCATCTTATTCTTCACAGAATCTACATAATGGGTTTTCTACAACCCTATGTTCAGTTCCTTGTTAAGATCCTTGTTGGGTGCATGGTTTTCTTCCTTCCAAGCGAAAGGAGTTTTTCTGCCCTTTTCTTGGAATGTTCCTCCGATAAGAGACTTCGTATGTCTCATGCCTGGGTGGTCACTATTTGTTACGTATTCCAGATCATATTTGAAGGTCAGTTTGGTGTCGATAGTAACTCTCACGTACTTGACTTTCTCCATCATCATCAGTCTTTCGCCTAATAATCTCTTAAGTGGATGCTTCTTCTTCGCGTTATTGTTAGAATAGAGGTTTTACTTGGGTTTACGGTGAGCCTCTTTTCTTCGCACCATCTTTCCTCGGTGTTCGGGGTATTCTGTCGAATGCGGTGTCCTCCAACTTCCCCTGGATAAAGAAGGTTATGTCGTCCGTATATCCTTCTGCGTATATCCCGTTCTCCTCTAGCAACCGCAGAAGTCCTCCATCGACCACGAGGCATCACAGCAGAGGTGATAAGACGCCTCCCTGCGGACAGGCTTTGGTAACGGTTGCATCGTTGAGAGAGGTACTGATCTATCTGTTGTTGAGCATGGTTGCTACACAGTACAGGGTGGATACTCCTGTGCTCTGCTGCACGCTGAATTGATTCGAATGCGGTGCTATCGTAAGCTCCCTCAATGTCTAAGAAGGCTCTTAGGCCATACTTTTTGGCTTGTAGTGTGTTTTCTGCTCTGCTGGTGAGTTCGAGAATGGCCAGTTCGCAGGATTTTCCCGTTTGATAATCGTACTGGTATGAATGAATGTATAGCCCATTTTAGCCAGCTTCCAGTTTTCTCTGGAATTAGTTGTATCTTTAGCTAGAGCCCTTTCCAGTTTGGCATATGCGGGTGTTTCTTCAACTTCCCTGCAGTACTCCCTCCATGAGGATCTTTTGGCCTTTCTCACAACATTTTTGTATTTGGTCAGTGATTCTTTGTAGGAATGTCATTCACCTGAGCAATATGAAGAAGGCTCCTGTTCCACCATAGAACGTGTCTGGAGGTTTTCTTCGCTGTGGTCGTACACCTGGATTCGTAAGCAGCAATTATAGTTAAGCCGACGGTTTCTGCCATGATTTCCAACTCGGTGGTTGTACTTGCCGTAGATGGACATTTCTCCAGGCTCTGCGTTAGGTTCCGTCAATATGAGCTCCAGTCGCAGTTCCTTGGGTTCCTGTACACAAGGGTAACTACCGCCGCTGTTTTAGTGTTAATCCTGAGATACCAGTGGTTTGAAAGGGTTGTCTCGTCAGACATATGCCAATTTTTAATTGTGGACGTAATTGAATCAGTCGCTACTGTTATGTCGATGACCTCCCTTCGTGACGAAGGTACGTTCGTTCGTTTATAAGGGCGATATGGTGATCCGACAATAAAGTCCTCGGGCTCTCTCCATTTGCCACTGTAATTTTGGCTGTTACCAGATCGCTAGAAGAAAAGTTTCTTAGTAGTGGTATAGTTATGTCAGACTTAGCTAATAAGCAGGTGCTGGGATGGGCTTAGGACGTGCTGTAAATAATCTATTCTCGAGCCGGCCCGAGTCTCTTTATTATACACCCAGGGTTTGTCTCCGGATATCCTTCAGTTATTACGAGCATTCTGGATCTGGTGAAAGCTTCTTTGCATGAAGGAAGCTGTGGACCCAGGACCTTTGGTTTTTTGGATCGGGGTTGGTACTTGTTGCTCTAGCTACTCGAACCTTTTACCTGCTGTCGCTTTGATGCTCCAGACACCCGTTTTGTGGATTCGTTTTTTCGGTTTTTGTTGATTTCAACAATCGTGGTAACTTTGTGCCCACGAGTAGTCAGGAAAAACTGCCTACCCCGCTGGTGCGGTAAGATGACTGAAATACGAACGGAATGGCCCCTGGTGCTCCGAAGTAATCGTTCGTGGCACTGAAACCCCAGTGCAATGCAGCCCTCGTCACTTTAGTTTTCCAACTTGGCTTTCAGAGCTGGGCCACGGCGGCGGCTTTAATCTACCACGCTCTGGAGGTTTAGTTCCAGCGGGTAGACCTATGGCTGTTGCTAACCGAACCTCAACCCTTAGGTAGAACCCCAGCTCATGGTTCGGTTGTTCTCCCATCCTGCACCTGAGTAACTCAACCCCGCAGGTTGGATCATCATAAATTACTTACAAAAATTAGTCTAACTAAAATTCTTCTGTACCAAATCGGAAGTTAGGTATTGTTTAGTCATTTGCACATATTGAAAAAAGTGTTATTACCTATTCGCCTTCGTTTTGCTATTCCTCATGCGGGTTGTGTTTATAGTCAATATCGGGATTCCAAGCCAACATTTTTCACGGATAATGTATGTGGTTGAACCCGGAATTCTTTTTTGATTTATTAGTGTTAATAATTCTTTTATTGGAAACGAGTACGGAAATTTATGACAAATTACATAAAAAACACCTTGTGCTTTGTTCTCTGTCGTTGATGTTTTCAGAAATTATTTTTATACAATTTAGTTTGAGAATAACCTAAATACAATTTGCTGGAAAAACCATTTACACGGTATTCGCAAAACTAATTTGATACGACACGCGATTTTCATAAATTAATTCGTATGCTGATATATGCGTGAATTTTGGCATAAATTTCTATTAACGTTTGCAAGCAAATCTTAAATGTGAAATATGCGCGGGTGATGAATTTCGACACCTACCGTGGTAGATGTAACTGCGTCTTGGTTAATGTTTTTTTTTTAAATTTTATGCTTAATTGGGTTTGATGATTTTGAGAAAGTTGTGAGTTTAAAAATATTAAACTAAAAATAGATTGGCGTGCACGGGTGTATTGCATTTATTTTATACATGATGTTTGTATGCTATATATTACATTATTACTGGCAAATCTAGATGTTAGTTACAGCGGCCTGTTATAATAGAACTAATTATTTGCGATGTATAAAGTGAAATTAGACATGTTAAATATACTCGTGATTCTTGATTTCATGTAAAAATGAATTTGTTAAGCTAGTCTGTTAAGTATATGCCAGTTTATACTTGTGTTTGGTGAATAACGATTTATGACACCTCCATGCTTTGTATGGGCAATATCATGTATTTAAAAATTATTAAAATGTAAGCTATGATTAAAAAGGGCTTATTCTACAATTACGTTTGTGAATGATACTACAGAGGCTATTAGCATAACTAGCCAGGCAATACGCATGCGCGCGATTTTCTACAAGGTTTAATAATCATCCCGTGCTGTTTGCATAGGTTACATTAATTCGTAAGGTTTAACTTACGATTCGTAAGTTAATAGCACAGTTTCGAAAATCAAAAGATAAGGGGTTTTAAACATGCGTTAAAATAAACGTTTTGTGTTAGCGTTTTTGATATTCTACATGTATAAAAAGAATCCATTTAGTTCTTGAAGTAGGTGCTTATCTATCTGCATTGGGTGCAACTTTGATAGTTCATTTAACAATAGTGTCGGGTTTGTTTGATGCCGAGACGTCTGAACTTTACAACATAGCAGAGGAGCAAGCATCAAAGTTCGGCTTGGAACGTTTGAGTGGAGCGAGCGAGCGGCTGTGGGAGCTCTGACGCGGGAGTTCCGTGCTCCATGCGAGTCATTGTCCCCACTGCCAAGGCCATGCGGTTGTCGAAGGACCTCCTTCCCAACCGCGGATCGCAAAAACGCGCGAGCGGGCAAATCACGATTCAAGTACGCGCTGCTGGAATTGCGAAAGTGGTCAACTATTACGTACTCGGCTGCACCGAGAAATGCACTCGATCTTGTTGCTCTTATTTCCGACTGCACGAAATATGTAATAATAAGCAGCTTTCGGTTTCATTGTTTCGTTCAGAGGGTAAAATCTAGCGCGCGCTAGGAAATTTGTATCGACTGTTATTCACTAACCTTGGGGGGTACCGTTTCTTCATTTTTCCATGATTATGAACTCTAGCCCCAGAACAGAATTCCAAATAGCCGAATTATTTTAGTTGTTGGAATATTGTTAATTGGTTTATAAGATGATATAATTTGTACAAAAATGGGCGTTCAAGAAAAGGAGGCCAAAGAGGCATGTCGTACCTTGCTGGGAGCTATACATAACCTAATGTACAAATATGATATTGGTTGTAAAAAACACGATTATAAACTGAAATACGTTGTTACAAATACTCCTTATTTTCCAATTGCATTGTTTACGAATAGTTACCAACAGCGACACCTGTTTATCACTACCAAAATTCAGCTATGCCTCCATGCCCTCTCTTCCTACCTGTTTGTAGTGAAATGATTAGGTATAGTAAAACTAGTATGCAGGGTTGTAACCTTTAAATCGGACCATTACTCATTATGCGGAAACAATAACAGATTGAAGATTGGTTGAATCACAGAAAAGGTGCTTGTTTGGGAACGATCTTGAATTACATAAGTGTACAGGATATCCCCAGAAAATGACAGCTATCTGTGTTCTTTCTTGGTATGCGGTTTATTTGTTTAAGACTGTACCTGAAGGCATTTGGTAGATTACCGTAACAATGTGCATGGAATTTACTGGTGTAATAAGATCTTTCGTAAGACCTTTGTTTTTGTAGATAACATAGTTGGATTGTTTCCTTTATGCCCACAATATCAAATGGTTAGAATGATTGATAGTAAAATAGAGTTTTCCTGTTGAAATAAGCTAGATAAAACCACAAAATTTTTGTTATTGACAAATTATAGCGCACCATGTTTCTATTGTATACGTTTCAAATTTTACCTGATTATTTTAATAAATAAGGAAGGTAAACAGGGTGGCACTACTTCTATTGCCACCTTGTATAGTGTATACAAACAAAAAGTTGTATTTACATACCCTTTTTATGTGTTATGCATTTATTGTACAGCTTATTTTTCAGTCTTCGAGACGTGGCGCTCTTCTGTTTTATGTTTGTGTATACATATTAATAATCAATAACAATAATTAATAAATAACAAACTGTAATGGTGATGAATAAAACAGTTAAATTAATTAACACTTTAACGAAATATGAATACTATGGCCACGAAGCAACATGGTAAACAAAAACAGTATTCTCAGCAAATACACAAGGGAATAAATAATTTTAAATAATTACTCAAAATAAACTCCCTTAACAGCATTTTGTAAACGTATTTGTATATTTCGCGTATTTTATTCGGTAGTTTAAAATAAAAGATTAATGTTTCCCTTTGAGCATTTTATTTAAAATTATTAGAATTTCTTGGTTAATTTTGGCAGATAATTTACAAAGAGAGAGGTAAATACATTTTTTGTTTTAGTTGCTTGTATTGCGTAAGAAACTGTAGTGAAACAGCCAATTTCCTTTAAAAAGAACGTTATTAATTTACAAATTTGTGATCGGTGTTTTAGGTTACATATATTTTTGAAAAGAACATGAAAAATATTGTCTACGGTGAACAAATCTAATATGACTCCTTTTCGATAAAAAAAAGTTGACTATGTTATAACGAGAATGCAAAATCTTAAGAATAATTTGAATGCACCAGTAAATCCCATAAAAATGTTATTTTATCTTGCTACAATTGTAAACATGAGAACAACAGACAAGAAGGAAATGGTAAATTTTCCTGGTGTGTAATTGGTACCATATTTTAGGCGTCCGAACAACTAGTTTTAATTGATCAAAGACCCATTTTTCTGTAAAATGCAGTACTCTCCTGTTTACATTTTTACGTCCTATTTACATTTTTACGTCCTATTTACATTTTTACGTCCTATTGTGCTATAGAGCTCGTAATTATAAACTTAGAGAAAGCTTTGTTCGTTGGTGCTAAATACGTGTGATTTAGTCCTTTAAATTGTAAATTTCCTCGTTATATGCGATGTTTGCTGTATATTTGATTGGTGTAACCATACTTACATACCCGTAACAGTATATGGTTTTAGTGTTTATTTTTATGTAGTTATTGGCTACTGAAAATGGAAGATACGGCCGTTCGAAAAGGAACAGGGTGTTCCATCCTTACTGGATGCAGAATGATCGCTTTTCATTCCTTTCCAAGCTAAGAATTTCGGGACAGGGTTGCCTCAGAGAATTTTTTATAACACAAATTCCCACCGTTAACTACTGGTGTTTACCATATGGATGATATTTCCGTTACAAAAGACACAAACAAAAAATGTTAGTTTTAAAGATGATTTACTGCAAAAATTGCTTAAATTTTGGCGGAAAGCTTACAATTCACGTAATGTTACTGTTTTGACTATACGTGAGCGTACGTCTACATTCATGAGACGAGGGTGAGACCCTCCCACATAGGATCGGGGATTTAATTCTGAATATTTAAAAATGAGAGTTTTGTAATTTTCAAAGACCCTACTGTTTGTTTGAATTGTTTTATATAATTGTCTAATTATTTTACTAATACTAGCTATTAAATCGATTTTACATTTTCTAACAAGTTTTTGAGTAGAGTAATTAATTAAACAACGAATTTCTAAAAAATTGCTTTTGGGGGAGCGTACTTTGTGTAATCAATAAAAACCAATTTTTTATACCTTGATGGCCTGTGGTATCACGCAAAAAGTTTTCTTTCTAACATTAATCATTTCACAAGCGTGTTTTAGCAATTATAAGGCTCTGAAAGCAAATGACATACCAATAGTTATATGATTAAACCACTACAAAATACTTGGAGTTGGTGGTGGTGATGATATCTTTTTTTGCAAATACCATGAAAAGGTAATAATTTTTTCACGAAGTTCCTATTAGCAGAAAATTCGCTACTCCGAGTTTACATTTTTGTTTAAATCTCTTTAGCTGTAAACTGGCTAATAAAGTTCGCAGTATTTTGTTGTGGATGTATGCTCGGTCAAAGATATACAAAATTATAAAGATAATGGAAAAATGTAGTGGAAAAATCTATTTTAAAATACTGATATGTTAGTATTAAATCGATGAGATACCGGAAACTGGACAAGTATCACTATTTTCATTAATCGTTTAAACAAAATTAAGAATGCATCCACAGTTATTCCTTTATTAACGTGTGAATCTTGAAATGGTATTTAGTAGACAATAAATGCTTACCATTTGAAAAAGTTTTTGGTGTAAATTAGAATTAGGAAAATTAATGCCTTAATGGATTGTGAAAGGGTTACCTTGACCTCGTATTTTCATGAAGTAATCTTTAGGGGTGCATCCAAGCATGATAAAACGCACATGCTAGGTTGATTATAGAGGACTGTAATTACCCAGTATCTTTAATAACTAAGTTAAGTCATTAGAATATAATTAAAAGGTCGGCGAAACAGATTTGTAGTACTAATTTTTAATAAGAACATGGAAAACCTTTTTTCGCAGACATTATTTAATTGGTTAAATCAGATTCATGATAGTTGTTGTAAGTAGTGTAAGCCTAATTGGAAATTTCAGTAAGAAGATTTTTGTTACGTGAAGAAGTTTGCGGTTGGTCATTTCTTTTGTAAATTTTACATCTTTACGATGGTCTGTTTCATGAGGTAATTACGTAACAAAACAATAAGTAAGAGTTTACAGCGGGACCCTATACACTAATTCTTCGGTATCTTGTTCACTTAGTTTAACTGCACATTACATTTCTTACCACGATAACTTCTATAACAACAGTCTATAGAACTAATTTAACCTTATTTATTAAAACGTTACTTGGCCTTGGCAAAGCCCTCGCTAATTGTCTATTACTACATCTTTTATTCATTTTGAGCGTTTATTGATTTTATATTATAAACTTTTTTATCCTGTGATATTTTTGAATTGTACTTTGCGTTGAATTCGTGAGAACTGTAATTATACATAATCATCATATACGTTTTTGATAATTAAAATTGGGGAAAATAGAAAAAGTAACATGAATAGGGGAATGTGAGCAAGCACATTGTAGTGCGTCTCTACCTAATCGGTTTTAAATTGGGGCGGCGGCGTTAGCTGCAGTTTACTATTCCTACAGGGATTTATTACATAGTTTTTCTAACAGTAGGGAAATAAACAAGGAATTTTTAAAAATCGAGTTATTAATTCACATTATCTACAGAATTACTAAAAGTATTTATAAAGAGAAAGGGTATACATAATCCTACACTTACGGATTTTCAAATTAACAATGTTTTTAGAAGCTTGTTACGAAGTTTTTGGTCCGTTTAAAGGACGTCATAGGTATATAGGTTATTTTTTTACAATGGCGGTCTAGAAGGGCAAGTAAAACAAACATGAAATAGACATTAAATTTGGGGGATATTTAAGCGATAGGAAAGTCGATATTGGTGTATCACGTATCGGTTTTTGTTTTAAAAACACAGTGGTAAAATAATAGATTGAACTCTGCGACAGGATATTAAGAAAAAATTGGAAAATAAATATTTTCAGGTTAAAGCCTCTTTCAGACGTGGATAATGTATGCGAGATGCACGTATCCCAAATCGAATGGACCACAAGAATATAAATATGGTGGGTTACGTAGATGATACAATACTCATGGCAAATACAGAGTACGATCTACAGAGGTTCTTACATAGAATGATTACGATATCCATCCAAAAGTTATAATCTGATTGTATCAAACACAAAAACAAAGTCTATGACAATCTTTAATGGTCCCGTACGCTGCAAACTAGAGATAGAGGAGTATATGATAGAGCAGTTCATGAAGTTTAAATACCTAGGGGTAGACATTACACGTGATAGAAACAACTACGAAGAAGTAAAACGACAAAGTTGGAATGGGGCCAGAATATCAGGATTACTTAGAGATATAACATGGCGTAACAAATACCTATCCGTTGACAGCAAGGTGATAATATATAAGACTATAGTCAGGCCAACACTAGTCTATGGATCCGAAACTAGAGCAAATAGAAAGAGGACAAAACAACTCTTGCGAACTGCAGCGATGAACACATTTAGGACCATTGTAGGAAAGACCAGAATGGACAGAATAAGGAACCAACAGATTAGGGAACAATGTAATGTTTCCGATATAGGAAAATTCGTGAAAAGAAGGCGTAAAGAATGGAATGATCATGTAGAAAGAGCTGACGACGACAGATTAATAAGGATAGCAAAGAACTCGAAACCTCTAGGAAAGAGACTACCAGGAAGACCACCAAAAAGATGGACTAAGCTGGCGAACGTCTTCAGCAGACTCGCCATAAAAATTTTCAGAATGGTGAAGAAAAACAGGTTGTAAACCTATAATGAAAGAAGAAGTATACTGATTTGCCAGTAGATCATATGAAGCCGTTCAGACACGCATACTTTTGTAAGTGAAAACACATCGTACCATAGGCGCAGGGTGTTTTCTGGAGAACCCCATGTATCCGATACAGTAGCCACGTGTTTTCCACCGCGATTCTGTGTCCCACATACTATATTCACGTGTGAAAAGCCTAAAAGTTGTCTTCACATTATTAATGTACGTAATTTCCATAAAATATGTGGCTAAAGAAAGTAATGTGACTAATGATCCATTAATAAATGAGAAATGTCCAAATATGCATTTGAGAAGGAAGCTCGTGTGTTCGAATTAAAACTTGCAATTTTTCCGTAGATCATATCGCCAAAAAAGTGTCGAGCGGCTTTTAACAAATATTTTAAATCAAATTATATTATGAAATTGTACACTTTTACTGATTACTCTGTTTCATATTCAGTTTTTGTGGGCGAGTGGTGAAAATTTTGCATTTCCCATAGAAACGCTAACTGTATATTATACATTTTTTTGTATTAATTAGCTCGATAACTATAAGATTGACAAAAAAATTTTCTATCATTGCTCCATGTACACTACAATTCATAAACAGAAGTCGCCAATTTTGTGCATAAGGAGAATCCTTGGTCGAATAAAATCAAAGAATCCGGAATGCCCAAAAATTACTGTCCGATGCCGTAATCCAGGAAAATTTGGCGTTTTACAATTTTCGTTGAAAACTAGGAGAATTAGCCGACTCCTAACTTGATTACATAATATGTGTAGTAATTCCGACCGGTATTACTGCAGTAGGTCTTCGGAGACGCTGTTGGCGTGAGTAATATTATCCTTCTGTGGGGATTCCCCGTTGAGTCATATATGAACCGCTTATTCCTTGGGGTTACTACCCTGCCAGCTTTCAGAACGTATATTCAATAAGCTCTCACTCTTGAGTATAAAACGCACGGCATACTAAACCCCGTCCGAAATCCTTTGAAGGATGAGACTATTTCCGAGGGACTCGTTTTATCAACTGAAATTGTAGGCTGCAGGATGTAAAGTGTCGTGTGCAAATTTTCGTCTTGGATCGGTTCCTGTTTGCTTAATGAACCAGCGAAAATTTGTTAACGTTTGTCGAGCGTAAGCAAGCGACAAGTCTTAATCGAATACGTTCAATTGGCCCTTGAATGAACGAAGCTCGATTGTCTTTAATTTAAATTGGTTTGTGTGGGCGTGCGTTTGCTTGAACGAGCCCTCGGGGACTTAACATTTTGGAACGGGTTCTCTACATGGCCGACGTAGAGTTTTTTTCACAGGAAAAAGTGCAGTAAGTGGCTTGACTATAGATGGAGCATTTCCAAATAAGTCGTCTGATTCAATTAGTCGCCGATCATGTCAGATTTAATTAACAGGCGAATTTTCAATGCGGCGTAATCAGATGTCATTTTAACTCAGAAAATATTAATCAGATAAAATGTCATTTCGTTTTTGCCGTACATATTTCAAACGATTTGTATTTGCGGAGATTTCTATTGGAGTTTTTTAGTGCCATTGCTATTACTTAAAAATGAAATATTATTTTTAGTTCCCTATTCAGGACAGTAGGTGTGGTGGTAGCTCAGTTACAGCGCTCGCTTTGTAGATAAAACGTTGATCAAATCTTAGGTTCAATTCCCCTAGTATTACTACGCAGAGTTTTAAAATCTTGTGCTTCAACCTACCACCGTATATCATTTTCCAATCTGGTTGGCAAGTGTGGGATCATACTGATAAAAAATCTCTGGAATTCATGTCATTCAGATTCGATATTAAACTGTAGGTCCCCCGTGTTTTTATCTTAGCGCTGAGGAGATGCACGTGGCAGAGAAGAGGACTAAAAGGCTGTTGACGATGATTCAAGAAAATTATGTACAACCTTCTGCATTGGCACTGCATTGCTTAGAGTGCAAAAAGCGCCAGCTAAAAAATGTTTTATACAAAAAAACTGGAGAGAAACGGCAAACAATGTACAGTGTTGTAAAAAAAATAGTAGAGGCCAGTTGGAGGAATGAAATACTGTGGCAATACAGAAGGGATAGCAGATCAGAATTTTTTTCCATAGGGAACTATATTTTTGGGATACATTTCAGAAAATCGCCTTTTTTAAGGAAACAATCAAACAGAGCGCGTAGCAGGGTCAGCTAGTTGCATCCTACTCAGAGCAGTCAAAGAACCGGGATGGCAGGAATGTTTGTATTCTAACCAAAAAGAAATAAAGATAAATTAGCCAGTTTGCTTGACTTAATTACCGGCGGAGCTGTGTAAATACATAAATTGCAATGATCTACGAAACCCAGAAAGCGTAGTCAAGCAGCAATTTTAGCATGCGCTTGTATTGGAATGTTTATGTAAACAGTAGGTATTTTTTTAAGAAGCTCTTATATTTATACGTATATTACAGATACTACTAGTCTTCTCTAAATCATAATTATTAAAAATATGTAATGAAAACGCATTCGCCAGCAAATTGTGCCACTTTATCAACAAAACTGTAAGAGTTCTGATCAGTAGGAAGAACCCGTTAAGTTGTAGATACAATGAACAAAGATGCAATACTTTGTGTTTAACCTAACGGTTCTTATTCAATTACCAATTAGCTGCTTTGATTAATTATTGAATAGCAAGTGGTGTTACTTGACCTAAATTTTATGAAGTATTATTTTAATTTTGAAATCTGTATACATTCACCGGTAAAATATGCTATGCCTTTGTTTTGTTTTGGTTGGTTACGTTTAGAAAACCCATCTGATCGTGAAAACTGGATATGGTTTTTTGGCGTTAACAGAAAACTGTAGTTTGTTGATGTGGAACACTCCTTATTGGCATGATTGTTTGGTATATTCGGTCAATTCCGTTTTTGAAAAATACACATTTTATGCTCTTTACCCTGAAATGTTACCAAACTTTCGGAGAAAATATTAGCTTTGTAATTATTTTTATGGGATCATTTCATAAAAAGTTGAGCGCTAATCTGCTCTGCAGTATTTCAAGTGTATGTTTTTCACTAGATTGCTTGAACTTCGTTAAATGGAGTCGCTTCTAATTAATTATTTTCTTTGTTTGTGTTTGGATTTGCAACCCGCGTACTAATTGAGTTATTATCGATGGAGTTCATAAAAAGTTTCAAACTTCTGTAATCACAAACTGAAGGATCTCCCCAAGGGCGTTGAAAATGCCCGGTGAACCATTCCCGTCCCAACAACGGCCATCCCTATAAATCGTTTTGAATTTTTAAATCGTCCAATAGGGTCAAAAGGTCACGCATTAATAACTCGCGGGTTTGGAGGAATTTGCGTTAATTGTTGTTGTGCAAGGGTAGTAAATTTTTCACGAAGTGCAGGTGGTGACGTTTTCCGTTATTGGCGGCAGATTGCGGGTGCAGTGCGGACGGGTGCGGTGCTGATATCGACCCGCAGCCGGCTAGGTCTAGGCCAAAGACCCGCAGGTCGCGACCTCGCCACCCGGCACCCTTTAAGCCCTGCTGGCTGACGGTCATCTACCCTTCAAATGCCCGGGGTGCTAGTTATTCCACGCTTTTCGGAAGTCCATTTTCCGGAAGACCGTATTCTGTCAGTTCTCCATGTTGGTAGCGTGTGGGTGTTCGGCTGAGTATGACAAGTAGATGTTTTTCAATCTACCTTGTTCAAGATATACATAAAACATCCGAACGTGTAAGGGCTTTTTCTAATTGATTGATTCATTCGTGTACGTTTCGGTGTTTGCTGCAGCTCCATGCTGTAAGAAGGCGTTGCTAGGCTTTAATATTTTTTTTATTGTTCATGCAAGACTAAATTTGTGGTTTGTTTCATAGCAATATTTTTGAGAGACTACCGTAGATGACGTAGCACGTATGTTGAATTGCGCTCACTACTTGTAAATGTAACTAATGGTAAAAACTATTCGCTTACTCGTCTGCATTCGCATTTTACAGCAATAGGTTGATTGAGCGAAACTCTGGGAATTGACATTTCAATGAATGTTTGATTTGGCAATAGGAGTCGGTCACAGTACGAGATTTGTGTGATATTAAACAATAAATACCTAGATCGCACATCTACATTACATGTTATACAGTATATCGTTATCAAAATAGAGCATAAATGTATAGTTGGGCATCTTAAGGGCAGTCCTAGAAGTGGTGCCCTTGAAATACAGCGTTGCTTCAGATCATCAAATTAGTTTTTCTAAGAGTGCTTTAGGATATGCGTAACACGGAGCATCACCACATTGTGCGTTTGGTGTGAGAAACTATTTAAATGACATTTTCCCAACAAATGGGTTCCTAAACCAGGACTAATATAGTAGTTGCCGTATATACGAATGAATCAAATAATGTTGACGAACTTAAGAATAGAGAAGACATGAAATGGGCTTAAAAGCAAAAACGAAAAAGAAATATTAAAAATAAACTACAGTAAAAGATTTGGTTTCAGAACCAAAAATACAAAATAGAATAAGAATTCAAAAACTGTTAGCTAATTACAATTTTAGGAAATTTTATCTAGAATTTACATGCTTACTATGCGTAGAAGAAATCATTAATTTAGGGGGTGGCGCAAGTGTCATACTTACGTATATGTACTGTAGGTGAAATTTCATGCCGATCTATAAAAATAATCTGCTTATAATGCGGGAAGAGGTCGCAGACTTAAAATAAAACAGGTTGTCGTCGTACCTTGAAAAAGGGTGTCGTAACTTTGCAAGACTGTAGAGGTAGACGCTAACTTGGTCAAGATTTTATCAGTTTCATGAAGTTCATGTTAACCTTAGAGTGCGAGGGTCATCTTGATGGGAGTTGCACGATTTCCAATTGATAAGCAAAATCACGAACATTTCGTTCAAAAATACCCCGGACCTTCCACATTACTTTTTTAATTTTAAGCGAGTTTTTATGAATGTTATGCAAACGTTTTGCGTCTGTTTAACCGCAAAATTAGCGAGGAGAGTAATTGTAATTGTTAGGTAAGCGTTGGTTTTGGATAATCCTTTTTTGGGATTGTGGTATGGTTTTAAGAGCAGTTGTCTGCTACTGCAGTATTTCACGGGGAAAATGGATTCCTAGCATAAATAGGACGTGTTGACCTGTCATATAAGGGCTTTGCTGTTGTAAACAAATGCAGGGGATAAAGTACAGCCATTATTTTAAGGCCGAATCTTTAAGCCTTTGACTTAGGGATTATCTGTAACTGATACGGAACACTCAGGTAGAACCAGCCAACGTATTCAGGTAAATTTTAAAATATTTACAAAATCACTTATCCCGGGAGACGTATTCCTTTTTCTATACAAGCAAATTATTAAAATACCATTAAGTTTCCGTTTTAAAATACGCACACCGAGTTATAGACCTGTAGACTAGTAACAACCGCTCGTTCTGTTGTTACGGCATTACAAGCTTCACGCTGAGAGGAAATGACAAGATAACAGCTCAAAGATTCGGCCTTAAAATAATGGTTACACTTTAAACATCACAATTGATACTGTAGCAAGGACCCCTCTGCACAAAAGCAGCTGCGGAGGTGGGATAAATATATTATTGATACAACTGATTTAATTCGCGTAATCACGTTATCGTAAAACATATTATGTTACGGAAAGGTTTCATTCAGTTGTCTCGCTTTTAATGTGATAGAAAACAGTAATTTTAATTATATACACTGAAAGTGGTGTTTACATGGTTATAAATAGATTAATTGATACATTATGGAAAATTTATATTGTTAGGTTATAATTGTAATTTTCCAGTGTTTGTATTTTGCAAAGGGGCAAATTATATGAAATTTGTGCATTTATTTAATATGCGAACGTTGAAGTAACAGCGAAATCGCTCTTTATCCAATACTTATATTTTGATATCAAAAATCGATGAAATACGTGCAATGAAAGCCAAGTTTTGTCTTCAACGCTTGGAAAGAATTTAATGTTCTCTTTTTGTCTTGTGTTAGTTTTAAAAAGCAGAGATTCTTTAAATATAACATTCTCGTTCAACCATATGTAATAAAATAAAACAAAAACATATCTAAAAATATATTCATGATTTAATAATATAGTTCGTTTATTGAACTAACGAGTACGGTTTATCGTTTTGAAGTCGCTGTATCCCTGCGACGGATGGAATTTATGGGAAAATCTCCAGTTAGTGTCTTGGTCGGCTTTGTGTCCGTTCAACCGAACGGAACGGCCGAGAAAAGAAATTCTGCCGGGATTAAAAAAATATCACATTTATCATGGTGCCGCAGCCTGTTATGTATTACATTGAGGTTGGTGTTGGCGTGAAAAAGTGAACCACACAGTTGCGTCGCAAACCTGCAAATTTTTATTTATGTGATATTATGACTGCGTATTTGTCATCAAGATCTGCGTTAAGTATTTAAGTTGTTTTAAATTATAGTCGAACCCGTATTTTAGAAATACTTCATTTTATTTGTGCTATCAGTTCTAGCAAATAATTAAGGCACACTCCGAAATCCTAGGACTAGTTCAGGTGTACAATAGCCAATACTACTTCATAACCAACCGTCATAATACATAGTTTAGTATTCGTGAGGGCCATTTTTCATTTGTTAATTAAGTACATATGTAAAAGTTTAATAGTGTTTTTGCAAATCAAATAGAAGAAATGCTAACAATTTTGTATCGTTTGCAACAGTAGTGATAGTTTAATCGTGGTAGCTATAGAAAATATCGGTAAATCAAGTTAAGTGTATTATTAGTCTCGCCTTATTTTACACTATTTATGTTAGTAAACTGATAACGATGTATCGATATGAAACGATATATCGAAGCAGCTGGTGAACAAATTTTTGCTAAAGGATATTGATCGGATCGGAACAGTATTGCGTATTCGGATGTAGAGTAATGAAATCTCTAAATAGATAAAACTTTTGGCGAAATAGGTATTATTATTCCACGCTTTTGGAATCTTCGTATTTCTGGAAATTACTTGTACACTGCCCTTACTATTTATACCCTATTATTTATAACACGTATTTATTGGTTTTATTATTTTAACCCATAACAATTACAGAAGGTTTATTGGACTTCAGCAGAGTTTACGGAAAATAAGCAAAAATGTGTTCGATTGGCTATAGTACAAAATGGCTTTTAAAACAGTATAGTTTCATGGCTAGTACTTAACTTTCGATTTCGTTTACGGCTGGATTTTATGGCGGTCGTTTTTAATCTGTAACAAAAGCACGTGCAATGCAAATTGACTATTACATCCAAATTGGAAGGGACAGCTTGTGCGTACTTAGACTTCCTAATTAATCAATTTGCCGCAAATTGAATGTAAATTAAAAGAGCGTAGAACCCCGTGGCTTTGGGCTTTTTCGGAACGAACGCCATTGCAGCAATTTTCATACGAAAAATGAAATGAAAACACGATTAACTTTAGTAAGGTGGTTTGTATTTCCATGTTGTAGTTCTTAGAGTTGCGAAGTTATTAATTAATGCCCATTTCGTAGAATTTGATGAATGGTTTTGATAGCGAAGTGTTTTTAACGGTATTCGAGTGTTGCTTTTTCCGCTTTTATAAATTTACTTTTGTTTCAGATCGCTCCAGCGGCAAAGAAACTCTGGGGTTTGGAAGCGAAGGACGGTAAATCCCTGGCGTTGCATCATCTAAATCATCATGAAGGCGTCTGGAGAGATCCGACGTGGGCCGCGCCAGGTTGGTAATCAATGGATTATCCGAACGTTATCTATAAATGAGAGGAAATGAAAAATTTAGTTTGCGTCTATATGACGGACACATTTCTTTTAAGATCCTTTGTTAGCTACCTTGTTGGGAGGGTGGTTACCACAGTTTCTTGAAATTGAATTGGGGGTTGATTAACGGATGTTGCGGTTGTTAATGCATTTTATTTAGTCTCTTCCTAATCTACGAGAGATTGCGGTTCAAGATTAAAAGATTTTTAATTTCCTGGTAAATCGCCTCCCGAGGATTGTAATGAAATTCGGTTGATAATGTCGAGAAAGAATTTGAATTAAGAACTTAACTGGTTGATTAACATTCCTAAATCAGGACTTCTTGTTTGCGAGTATAATGCAAATTACGCCCTTGCATCGTACTAAATGTACATAACTTATTATAACAGTAGAATTTCAAGGAATTGCATATTTATTGGAATTTAGTCGTGTATAAAGGTGAAACAGTTTTTCCGTGTTACCTTTTTGTGTTTTATTAATTAAATTAAGCAATTGTTTTGTATTGTGTTGTACGCATGACCATTGCTTATAAATACACATTCATGGAATGAAAGACGCGAAAATTTGGTTTCGCTAAGTTCCCAACGTTTAATAAAATTTCCAATTGTTAAACTAATAAATTAGTTTCAGAAGGTTAAAATTGTACGTACATACTTTTTCGTCTGTTTCTGAAAACGAGCCTCATCACTTCGCTAACTCTTCCTAACCTATCTGAATATTCATTATAGATGTCTCATCAAACTGACTTGTTAGTAAACAGTATACAAGGTAGCTCAATCTGTCCTTGGCTAGTACGCCTCTGCAGTGAAGTTCTTGATTTCGAAATACCAACTGAATATTCTTACCAAAATTTAAAGATTTTGTAAAGATCTAGATAATAATGTGCAGGAAGATGACCAAACGTTAACATTAAAGACGCAAATTGAAGGTAAAATTCAGTGCTTTCAAGGGAAAACCTGGAACTATAACAAGAGTTTAAGACGAGTTATGTCTGTAAAGTAGTGATTTACTGTTAAACTTTAATTCTAGAAGTTCAGGATGTGGTTGCATAGTAGGCCAAGTAAGGTTGAGTTTAAGCTGGTTTATTTTAGCAATACGAATACATTTAAAGTTGCCATGTATGTTTCCAATTTGTAGCGTATGAAACCCAAGATCGTGAAACTTTTATATCTAAATGGCGTAATTTAAGCGTCGAGAGCAATACAGAAATCGTTGATTATTGAATTTGATTATATTTTTCCACGTTTGTTGAAAGTAGGTCATGTAATTTTTTTTTTATTAATAACGGTCTTTTGCATTGTGTTTTATAGGTATTTAACTTGTTTTAGTATTACTTATATAACATTGCTTGTCGACGTTTAAGCAACATTGATTTAAAAGATTAAGAAACAGTTTTGTGGTAACGAAATATAGCTACGAGGATTGTTCGATAACTACGTGGCCTAACACAGAGATGGCGCGAATTCGGAGGAATCTTCTTTACCATTCTGTAGAACTATCTTTTATTAGATTAAATGTGACAGTATAGAGCAATCTGTCAATTAGTCTGTTTTTGACAGTACGCAAAGTGAACGTCTCGTGTGATTTTGTTAACAGTGGAATAAACTGAGTTGAGAGCAGTGATAAAGTACTTTCATTTGAAAGGCTTAACACCAACCGAAATCAAAGCAGAGCTGGATTCAACACTATTGGAATCCGCTCCTTCGTTTTCACTGGTTAAAAACTGGGTTGCCGAATTTAAGCGTGGTCGTGTGAGCACAAAACCCCGTAGTGGACGTCCAAAAACTGCTACTGCCCCGGATATGATTGAAAAAGTCCACCGTATCGTATTGGATGACCGTCGAGTAAAAGTGCGCAAGATAGCAGACATAGTGGGTATCTCAAATGACAGTGTGCACAGAATTTTAACTGAAGAATTGGAAATGAAAAAATACTCGGCGCGTTGGGTGTCGCGGTTGCTCATACCGGAACAAAAACTGAATTGTTTGAGTGTTTCTCGCGACCTTTTGGCACGTTTTTTCCCCAATCCGAAGGATTTTTTGCGCCGTTTCGTAACCGTCGATGAAACCTGAGTCCACTACTATACTCCCGAAACCAAAGACCAGTCCAAACAATGGACACACAAAGGTTCTCCGCCATCAAAGAAGGCGAAAACGGTTTTGTCAGCAGAAAAGGTTATGGCAACCATATTTTGGGATTCTCATGGAATTATCTTGGCCGACTACTTAGAAAAGGGGAAAACAATAAATGGCGACTATTATGCCAATTTGTTGCAACAACTTAGCGACAAAATCAAAGAGAAACGGCCTCATTTGGTAAAGAAGAAAGTGCTTTTCCATCAAGATAACGCACCTGCCCACAAATCTGCGATTGCAATGGCCAACATTCATGAATTGGGATTTGAATTAGTGCCCCATTCGCCCTATTCCCCAGATTTGGCTCTCAGCGATTATCATCTGTTTCCAAACCTGAAAAAATGGCTCGGCGGTAAGAGAGTTTCGTCTAATTCCGACCTACAATGAAGGCATTGCTAATTTGGAATGTCGTTGGAATAAGTGTGTTGAGCGAGCAGGAGACTATATTGAAAAATAAAATGTTTTTTGTCGAATAAAACTTGCGTTTTCTTTGTTAGGCGAGGTAGTTATCGAACCAACACACGAACACACCGCCAAACTTCGAGCTCTAATCCTTCTTTTAATGAAGTGCCACACATGCTCAATGGGATTAATATCAGGTTAGCAGGCTTGCCATCTTAGAACGGTAACATCTTCAGTTTCCAGAAAGTCTGTCACAACTCTGCTGGTATGTGGGGGAGCATTATCATGCATGAAAATGAAAATAGGAGGCAAAGGAGTTTTTTCTCCGATCATGATACCTCCCCAAAACATTACAGTTCCTTC
The DNA here is from genome assembly GCA_014611495.1 of Limonius californicus. NCBI lineage: Eukaryota > Metazoa > Arthropoda > Insecta > Coleoptera > Elateridae > Limonius > Limonius californicus. The sequence goes on along the minus strand of JABXWE010000745.1, from coordinate 98,691 downwards.
TTTATATCTTGGAACAGATCTGGCAGTTTGCAGTCTAGCTTGTCTGCCTCGACCTCTTAAAACCCGAATTCGACGGTCATCTGATCTCGGACCAATTCTGCTGTTATCTGAAAAAAGTATATTTTGCCAATCTTCAATTGTCAAGTTCTGGTGCTCCAAACACCAATTTAGCCGATCAATTTGGTTTTGCTTCGATAACTCGGGAACCCTAAACTATTTCCTGCTAAATAAATTTCGAGCACGAAGTCTCTTTCGTATTGTTTCAACTGAAATACCAACACCTGCAGCCTGCAAAAGTTGCATTTGGAGCTCCGGATGAGAAGAGGTTAGATTTCTTCTAGCTATTTGAATTAAACATCAGTCTTGTCGATCACTTGTTACTCTGCGACGACTTTCTAGGCCTGTTCTTGAGCGTTTCCAATTCTAAAAATCTTGCATAGGTTTTGGAAACAACGCGTTGCGAGACGCCCACCGCATCTGCGATTTGCCTTTGTGACATTCCCTGCTCAACAAGGGCAACAATTTTTCCCCTCTGAACATCTGACAAACCTACATAGGGCATATTACCTTTTTTGAACACAAAGTTAAATTTACTCGCACACTTCGATTTTATAACTGGACACAAATAACAAAATGTTTCAATGTGCACGTGATCAATTTTTATCAATTAGTTAAGTATCTTATTTCCAATAAAGACCTTTATCTCTTATCTGCATATAACAAGTTTTCATAAATTTCTTATTATTAGTAAGAAATACTGGGTGATTCCATATAAGTTTGGTTGTTGTGTATATTACACATGTTCAAATTTGCATCCTGATTATATGCAAAACGTTTACAAATTCTTGTTGAACCTTGCCCATAAGATTACTTGTAATTTCTGACATTTTACGTCGTTTCCGAGGAATAACAAGAAGAAATAAACTTTAGTTTTTGTGTATTCCTCTAAGTAATCGATTATAATCAAATCCCAAGATGATGTGGCAGGATTACACTTGTGGTCTTATTGCGCTCTTTTTGTGTATTCCTGTATTAACAAACAGGAGCTCCGACCTGTAAATACCAACAACTATTATTGAACAAATATCGTTGCCTGGTGAGGGTATTATCAAACAAAATTAACCACCAACTCTTGCAATATTTGCGACTTCTGCTTCAGTATGAATATTCAGCTTATATAATATTGATAATTTTGTCGATTTACAACTCCAACAATTCTGGGGGATTTGGCTGAAAATGGCTATCAATTGAAATATTGGTTAGGTTTATTTAAAAATTATTTTAAAGAACAGTATTTGTTCTACACTAACAAGTACGGTACAGTGTATAAGCCAATTGACCACCGTGGAATTTTTTGTAAATTGGATCTTAATTTGTTTTATATTTTGTATGCACAGGGTGGTGCGTCTGTGCAAGTGTTTCCTGTTTTTGCATAGTAACGTTGTAGTCGAATTGGATCAAATTGTATAATTGTAGAAATTTTCATAACGTCGACTATAGGCTCGTGTTGGTTATTTTGAACAACCTTGCGTAGCTAATATGGATTGTATTAGTTGGTTTTTGAATAATCAATTCGCGAAGGATGTATTGTAAATTGACGAATTGTTTGGAGGAGTTTGATTGGGCGAATTGTGTGGAGGTTAAGGTTTGGAAGATCGACTTATGTGGGTTCCTTGGTATGGACCATGTGTAATTTCGACCAAATTATATTTTTGTGAACATTGTAGACACAGTACAAAAAAAATTGATGGTGTATGTTTTTAGAAAATACCTTCTATACGTATTTTTTGGTAATTTTTTAAATACTTTTTGGTAAAAAATTGGTGGTTCAGAAGTATATCCGTTAATAATCTTTCTACAAATTAAACTAGAGTATTGCGTAGCGTACTGATACGAACGTAGTCTAAATTAAATGATTCACGAACATGCAATAATAGTAGGCTTTGAGAAGATTTACGTGGGAGCTCTTCAAAACGCAAGCAATTGAGTTACGAATAGCTAGAAAGAAGGTCGTCCTGCACTCCTGCCGAGCAGTAAGATGTAAAGTTTCTTGTTTTCCTCATATTTTATTAGCATGGCGGAGTGGGGTTGGGTTGTTTTGTTGATTATTATTAAACCGCAGACACACTTTACAACAAGAGAGTATGTAAATAACATAGGAATAGATAAGCCTCGAGCGATAGGTGGCGTATTGTCACTTTGTTTTTCTGCCAGTTCAATAAGACTCGCAATTGTTTATTGGTTTAGCGCTGCCAAACTTGCCGACGCTAATATCCTGCCGCGTATTTGGAATCGGCGAATCGAAAGAGAAAGCGAGGAAAATAAAATAACGCAATCTGCATGAATCCCGCATATTCCCCACACGTTAAAAAGCAAACGTGTCTTCTTCGAAAAGTCTCTCTCGGCCGCCAGACGTTGGGGATACACCCAGAATGACAAACGGCCGTCCCCCGCGAACATCTGCCAGCCGAGAGGGTGAAGATCCCTACCTACCCCAACCTTAACACTTTTGTCGACAACTAAACTTGCCAAGAAATTCTAATAACACTAATATTAGAAGCGGCGAGCGGCGTCTGCTTACTTTTTGATTTTGTCCCGATTTATCAATTTGGGGATAGCGTTGGAACGAGGGATGAAGCAAATCTCCCCGTCGCAGGAAACCGATTATCGTTCGAGAAGGGTCGGAGAGCGGAAAAGAACCAGAGCTCTTTTTATTTTAAAGCAGGCAATTAATTTTTGTAATCCTGGCAATAACTACCCGTGATGAATTAGATTTTGAAAACGGTGGAGTTTTGAAATAGAAGGTGTAAGTGAACATGTATCGAAGAGAATGAAATTAATGTTATGACTCACTTTTCTCAACTAATAAACGAATGTTATCTGGTGGTTTTTGCTTAGTTCGTATTAACAAAGAAGTGATTATTTTAAAAATAACATCGAGTTGACATGAAAAGAGCTTGTCGCCTACCATAGATACTATTTATAACGCAACTAACAACAAATGTTATTCACTGAAGTCGTTTAGTATCTACAGAAATTTAAACTCTTATGCTAAATTGTGTGAACATTTCTTATATAGAAAATAATTGCTTTTAAAGCTCCCTGAAGCATTAGAAATTGTTTAGAGTTCATCTTTACAAAATAATTCTTTTGTTTAAGTTCTGGATGATAGTTTTTGTTTTGCTGCTGACTTGAATGTAACCAACATTTTGATTATAACAACAGCATTTGTTGTTCATTGAAATACTAAACTTTAAAACCTAGATTTAAATGATTTCATTTTTATTATATACTTAATTCGACTTAATTTTTTTTTTGCGACGTTGTTGCTTCTTTCATAATTGTAGTTCGTGATCCTGAAAATTTTGATTTACGGTGACTCAAGCAAATAAATAATGACAATTGCAATAATCCTTTTAATTTGAGTTTCTTGAAGTTTGCAATTTGGTCAGGTTGTGACTACTATAATGTAAGGTGCAGCTTGGGGGGCCTGGGTGGAGTAGTGCGGATACGCACTGCCACTCGAGGTCACGCGAAATTCGGTCTCATGGGCCGAGGTATCGAATCCCGACTGGGACGACCGCATTTTGCTTTGTTAAGTTTAGGGTGCATGTTGCATGAATGTTTAGTCTGTAAGGGACGTCCGTACCCCCCTGAAGTAATGCTGCGAAAGCGTTCCGGGGGAGGGGGCGGTAGCATGGAAGAATGATAAAATAAAGAAGGTGCAACTTTGTTGCTTGGCTACAATCATAAACAACGAAAATACGCGTCTAATTTTTTTTTGTATTTTAAAGTGTGCAAAATAAGTAGAAAAATACGTTTTTATTGCAACTGTTTATTTTACGCCAAATTGAACAAATGACAAAGGATTGGTAAGAGTAAAACATAATGTTTTGAAACACATTGCTATAAACAAATCTCTCGTAGATGTAAAACCAGCATATTATTTATTTGTTGGTGTTGTGACATATAAGGCTGCCCGAAACGAACTATTTTATTGTAGTCTGTTGCAAGCACGTTAACCAGTTTTTAACCAATAACTTGATGGTAAATGCCACTTACACCATATCTTCTAAATAAAAATCACCCACTAAGTCTTTTCTGCTAATTTTGTCCCTACACGGTATGGCTTTTTGCAGTGTGTCAGTTCAACGGTTTCGGAATTTGATGTGATATTTCGAGTACTTTGGAAATTGGAAACTTTGCAGTACGTGTTAGGGATACACCCCGGTTTAGAAAGCTTGTTCCGAATTTATAGTAAAAATGTTGCAGGACGAAACGATGTTCACTATTTGTAAAATCGCGGCATCGTTAATAACTATAAACTTTGATAAATGTATATAACTTGTGTTATTTTCAAAGGTTTCTAGTTTCAAATGGGAAATTTAGGTTTTTACAATTATTGTGGACCATTTATTAGACTTCAGACACTAATTTTTGTAAGTTTTTATGCTTTTTGATTGCTATTAAGTTTATTTATTTCATGTTATTGCAGATTTAAATTTATGAGACCATTATGATGCCACTGTAATAAAGCGTTTTGTTGCGTTTCTACCTTTGTATAACCAAGTTCAGGCGAGCTACTAATAAGATTTACATTGTCCAAACCACTCGAGCACGCGATGCCAAAAAAGAACTTGCAGAACATTGACTGCAGATCGCGATGTATATTATCTTCATAAACACTCATTTAGGTAGAGGATACTAACGTGGATAGACACGATTATTTTTTCGTAAATGCTGCAGGTAGTCTTATGTCATAAAATGAGATATACATTAAATGTTGGTGCATGCTGCTTTCATGTTTGCAATAATCAAATTTTTAGAACAAATATCCGTTTCCTTCCAGCTTTCCCATATTTTACTCGGCTGTTCTGGAGAAATGACGGGAGCTAACTTCTTGTGATTAACGGGTATTCTTTTTTCCCAGGTTTCTCTTCAGCTGCTTCTATTTTTATTATAGTGTTGCTTCTCAGCTTACATCAATTTGGAATGTGTTGTTTCTTATATATTTTTAAAGTTATTCCATCTGTTGAATGGTCAACGTCAATCAGATTATTATTATTATAACGTTTCGGGTTTACTAGAGTTCTAGTAAATAGAACGGGGTGATACGGTATTCCTTAAAACCGTCGATTTTAAGAATATCCAGAATTTCCGCTCCTCTAGTTCTTGGTAGAAAGTGCGTTTTATGTATCCCACATCGTATTTTATTTTAGCGCATGTCCGCGCGGGTTCTGTTTAAAAGGTCAATTATATTAACTAGGGTTTGCCACGAGTTCGCTATTTGTCGTCCTCACGGCGACATTTACTTTCCGCAAATTTTACGCATAATGCGTATAGTTCGGTTAAAGGCAGGAGGCGACATCGACGCCGATGACGGATGGGCGTGCCGGGCGGTGGCGGCGCTGGTCGCCATGGACACGCGCGGCGTCTGTTGCCGGGGTAACCGCCCCAGCCGATCTGATTTCAATCAGCCGCCGCCGTTCTCATTACCGCCGCACCCGGTTTGGAGCGTCCCGGTCCTCTTGCGCTCTCCTGCACGCGCTAATAGATTTAGCCCCATGACGACGTATTGAAAGCTTCTTCCCAAGCTGCGATTTGATACTACTTTGTAAGCAAGAAGCCGTCAGAATATTCCTCCTTTTGCGCTTCCAGCACAATAGAACCGACAGCGATCAATGTTGAGAGTTGGTAAATAATTTTTTTGCGAATTTGCAGAACACGAAATTGTTGTTTCCCTGCTCTAACAAATTTTAGTTAGTTGAGTAACTGGAGGCGGGTGTAAAAGGAATAGTGACGATGTCTTACAAGTTCATTCCCTTTTCTTTCGTCCGGGACGCTATTGAGAAATTACAAACTTCGAGTGGGAGTTGCTTAAGTCTGCTCTACCATGCATAAATATAAATAAACAATAGGCGTTCCAGCTGCATTCGATTTTTTCAGCAAATACTTCTTAAAGCAAGCGAATGCTTTGACGCTTGTTTGGTGTTCAACAGGACTGCGTGTTTTAGTTACGATTTTTAGAAATTTTAAACTACAGAATTTTTAAAATGTTTCTTTTGGATAAAGACGGCTTTAATCAGTTAACATTAGCTTGATAATGTGTATAAAACCGATTGAACGGATGTAATATATGAAATATTCAAGAACGTAGATAATGTACAGGCGGCCAACAGAAAAATTTGCTACTTTTGTAATCACGTTTGGCAAGGTAAAAGCATTAATTGGGGTTTTAAATCGTCCACAATGCCCAAGAGTTTATAAGAGAAAACTACAAATACAGATGTTATTGTATTATCAATACGAGGGATTTTTAACGTTACTAACAACACAAAATATGAAAAGGAACAAAATGCAGGGAAGATGTCAAAAATATATTGTTTTTAAACGATTTACGATTAAATAGCACGAATTGAACATCGAAAATGTGTGGAAATAACGTTTACTAAGGGTCTATTTCGCGATTGGTGATATTTAGAATAGTAATAAGTAAAGTAAGAGGCGGCCGTGGGCTAGAGGTTAGCGCGTTAGACTCCTACGCCGAAGATCCTGGGTTCAATTCCTAGTACTGGAATATCATATTTTTGACGGCCGTTCTCCCTCGCAAGGCAATGGCAAACCAGTGAGGTATTCTGCCTAGTATATCTTCTCTGGAGTAGAAGTGTTTACACTTCCCGTGGTTCGGAGCCCACGTTAAGCTGTAGGTCCTCTATGTCTGTGGTACTCTAAACGCGCAACACAGGCGTAGGAGAGAAGATCGCTACGTCTCGTAAGAGATAAAGCACTAAGGAAAAAAAAAGGTAATAAGAAAAGCCAAAATCAAATTCTACTCCATTACAAGAATTAAAATCTTTAAAGATACTGATTTTGGCAATAAAACGTATATACGATAGTAAGCATTCTAGTCAATTTATTGTTTTTTCTTTTTAATAGCAAGTGAAGGAACTGGAACGCAGCTGTTAATTAGTAGTGCATAGTCCATAACAAAAATTGCGGATGCAATTTTAAGGATGTGGATTTAGACATCAAAAGTAAAATACAAGCTAAACATGTAGGGTGTGAATAGAACCGAAACTTATTGAACGTCGTGAAAAATAAGAGTAAGTAATGAAAGTAAGCGTAATTAGAAAAGTAAGACTAAATATGGACATACGTTTTTAGAACTATTACATGAAGCTTTTCGGATATGGTTCTAAGGGTGTCGTTTAGTATACAGTGCGGTCGTAGAATGTCCTCTCCCTGTACTAACTTTTGAACGACCTGATATTTCTTCACACAATTTTGTGTGCTTTAATAGGAGACTAAATATGTACTACTTTTTAGCTCATATTTAAATTTTATAACTTTCAACATGGCGACTAGGCGCCATTTTTAACTATTTATTTAAATGGCAATGGGAGTCGAATGACACCTCATTTGAAAGGTATTTTATTATGACAGATGATAAAAAGTTTATGGAAAAAATTAAAAATTAAAGCAAAAAAGGTGTACTTTCGAAATGTTCACCATTGAAGAATGTAGAAGAAGATTCCAAAACACAACAAAACTGAATAGTAATAGTATTTTAATAAATGTTCAAAATGTGCTCCATGAATTTCTTGACAATAGAAAAACCTATTTAAGATCTTTTCTCGTACTTTCTGGAAAGTTTCAACTCCGATATTTGCACAAGCCTCTGTTATTTTACGTCGTAAATACAAAATCGTAATCGGGTTCTGTTTGAAAAACTTTTATATCTTACATTGCGTCTGTTAACAAACCCATTTAAACAAAATCAACTGGTGTCAAATCTTAATTTTGTATGGATGGAACTTATGCCGTCTCAAAAACTTTTTGACAGTGGTCCCCGATACATCACATATCGCAGCTACGGGTGAAGTTGATTGCTAAGAATGTACTACCACTTCACCGACTATCTGAATTTGTTTGTCTTGTGAAATTGCGGGTCATCCAGGGTTTTTCCTGTTTTGCACACTTCCAGTGTTCATGAATTTGTGATTGGCTTCAGCAGAAATAAAAATTGCTTCCGTTTTTTTCCTGGAAAGTTCGAACATTCGCCATAATTATTGTTGTATCATCGGTTTTAATACTCAATATTCAAACGTGAGCAAACACAATAACTGTATTAAAGTGACAGAACAGAAAAACTAATTATTTCAATTGTTTTACTTCTGTTGTTTCGCCTCCTTCATTTTTTTAATGTTTTGCTTAATATCAGAAACAGATAATTTGGAAGTCTGTCGTTTGTTTTTGACTCTGCAAAATTTTCCCAAAATTTAGAATTATACTCTACTCAAAGATACCCTTCAAATGAGGTGTCACTCGATCCCCATTGCCACTTAAAAATATTGCCGCCATTTTTGAAAGTTATAAAATTTTAATATGTACTAAAAAGTAGCATTTAGCCTCCCGTTAAAGCACACAAAATTTTGTGAAAAATATCAGGTCTTTCGAAGGTTAGTAGGGGGGAGGACATTTTACGACCGCATTGTATATACACTTCGTTTCATATGAAATGCGCCACCCATTAAAAATAAAGCTACGGGTTTGAAACTTTGCTAAAATATTGTTTCATTATTGCGTATGAAATGAGCAGGTTTTCATAAAAAAACATTAACAATTATAAGAAAACAATAACAACAACGAAAACAAAATTAATAATGTGTAACATTGCCATGAACAGCAATGCAAGTATTTACTCGTCATGGCGTGCTTTCTATCAAGCGGTCTATATTTTCCTGGGGTATCTCGTTCTATACATATAACCTCAAGTTGGTGTCTCAGCTCGTCTAAGTTGTTAGGAGCGCTTGGCAATAATCTTAGTCGCCGGTCCATCATGTCCCGAAGATGTTCGATCGGCGATAAGTCCAGTGATCGTGCAGGCCAGGGCAACATTTGCAATTGTGCTTGTTGGAGGTACGTTCTGGTAATGTTTGCAGTATGTGGACGTGCATTATCCTGTTGGAAAATACCGTTTGGTAACGTCTGCATGAATGGTACTAATACCGGTTCCAGGGCATTAAGAATATAGCAATGAGCATTTGAAGTGCCTGGAACGAACACAAGAGGTGATCTTCTACCGAAACAAATCGCACCCCAAACCATAATTCCAGGTGTTAAAGCTGTATGGCGTCTTTCAACAAACTCTAGCTTTCGCCTTTCTCCTCGATATCGACGTACCTTCCTGCGAATGTCATTTGCTCACAAACAAAATCTTGATTCGTTACTGAAGACAATGTCGTTCCATTGCTGATTCCAATGCTGCCAAACTTGACACCAAGCAAGCCTAACAGCTTTGTGATGTGCAGTTAAAGGGAGCCGTTGGAATGGACGGTAGGATCGCAGTCCAAAAGAAGAGATTCTTCTGTAAATTGTTGCCATTGACACGCGGCGGTGAAGAGCTCGCATCCAGTGTACAGCAACAGACCTGGTTGTTTGAAAGCCGTCTCGTGTAGCCATTCTTCGAAGAAATCGATTTTCACGAACATTGCTGCTACGTGCAGGTCTATAAGCTGGACGATGTCGCTGAATGCCTTCTTCTGACCAAGCGGACTATATTCGTGCAACTGTAGTGTGGTCTCGATTTAACATTTTACCAATTTCACGAAAAGAAAGTCCAGCTTCTTTCCTGCCGATAATTATCAAAATCGGAAGTGTGGTTAAAATGTCTACGATATTTTACTGGAGGCATTTTAAAACATCAATTCTACTTTTTTAATGGAAATAGTAATCATTTCATACGCAATAATGAACCATTATTTTAGGAAATTTTCAAACACGTAGCTTTATTTTTAATGAGTGGTTCATTTCATATGAAACTGAGCATACATAGTGATGTAAAGGTCAGCAACGTCTCCAAAGCAGTTTTTTATCCATTGTCAAAGTTTTGCTTCCACTTCAACAGCACTTCGGTACGTGCCATTTATTGCAGTCACTACGTCTGCTACCTATGCCGCTAGTAAAAGGGTGGTTTTGGTTAGTATTAACATCATTATATTTATAGAAAGTGGTATTGTGTTTGTTTGTTTTAGCTACAGTAGCAAAATTTGAATCGGTTTGTTTTGGACGGAAATTTCGTGCAATTTCCAATAACGTTTACTGTCAAAATTACATTCCAGAAACATGATTATGGTTTTGAAAGCGTATAATTGAGAGTTGTGGTAGAATCAAAGGAGCACGAAAATCAGACCCTCAAATTCGTTAGTGTAAAATCGCGTATGCACGCCAAAGCGAAATGAGGTAAATCTAAAAGTTGAGGAAAACTCTGAAATAAAGTTACAGTCAACGCACTCGAGCTCCGCTGTTTCCACGCCGCGAATGCTTTGCCAAAATTTAAAACGTCATTGATTGTAACTTCTGATACATGGAGGAAAGAACGATGTTTAATTTTATTGAATGCGGCGTTGTGTAAAGACGAACATGTGCGCTTGACGTAAGCGACGCTCAAAACAGATACGGTGCATCAGGAAAACGATTTTCGAATTTGTAACCCGTACGTCTTGACTTGCTCCGTAAATAATAAATCAGCATCATAGTTTATGGTAGCGAAGTAAAAAGAAATTGTCGGAGAAAGAGCCACCGCAATATTTTACGTCGCAGTGACATTTTATCAGTCTCTATTGCATACTTCCAGAGATTGTACAACATAATATTTTACCTTTAATTTGGTTTACAAAAACGAAAAACCCCACATAGTACCAAGACGGCGGTGTGTTTTTGTTAAAAAATTGATTTTCCGGTAGTTTGTTAATAAACTAAGCCTTTCTGGTTAAACGTTGCGAAAAGCATAAACCTAAAAAATCAAAGGAGTGAATTTGTAGACTTAACTTCATACGCACCGTTTTACCACCATTAATTACTAACTTATCAATTGACATGGGAGTATTTTTCTATTCCTCCATTGTGTTAGCCTAAAGTAGTGTACACATTGGAGCAAAAACCATTTAAGCTCGCCTATTATACTAGCAATATTATAAAGAACAGTAGCGTTTGTATAAAACTGCTCGGACGCGTGCTGAACTCCTACATGCTGCCGTTGACTATAAACATATCTAAGAAACCCAGTTTCGTGAAGCAGAACACAATACCAAAAGGAAAGATGGTAGGCGGAAACGCACTGCAGGAACTATCGCAATTGCTAGGAAATTAATGGAAACCGTTTCATTTTATTATAATCAATGTCATGTTTATTAGTGAGGTTATGTACGAATCAATGCCCAGGAAGTTGGAGTGTACATTAATACATTTTAGCATTAGTCCAAATTTACTTTCTTATCGTTTTTTCATACGTACAGAAATACACAGAGAATCAATTGCAGTGTCAAATAGCATTTCCGTCACGGTGTAAATGGGGAGCTTTTCCTATGCAAACTGTGCTTACTTTCCAAGCAAACAACTACCTAACCCACCCCTATTTACCGCCCGAGTCGAATTTTACAAAGTTGACAACTCTCTTTGCGTGTACCTTTTTAAATGCAAACAAGTGTAGCCGTTTCATTCATGAGCTTGGAAAGTAGGACGAACATTTTAAAGTACATGAGCTGCCGGGGACGATATTTTGCAAGGAAAATACGCGGGTATCTCGATTTCTTTGTTGCGCGTTATTGTGCGCATTCTTACAAACTAAGCTAAAAAGTGAAACTCCCAGCCCTTCCGCAAATACCGTGTGTCAAGCTCGAGAGTAATAGAGTTCTGAAGTAAAAAACTCACCTTTTTGCTTTGACAAGTACCGATGTCTTTTTAAAGAGACTCGCGCATGTGCATTACCCAGACCGGAATCGATAACCCCGCAAATACCTTTATATTTGGCGGATCAAACCGTAACGAACTAAATTTAATATTCATTGCTTCATTAATAAATTTTAGACCTGATTCGGATTTAATCTCCGAAGTGTGCTGGCATCTAATTTTAAAGGAACTTAAATACTGAGTTTTTGTTCCGTTTTTCATTTTAGCAACCATGATTTTCCTGTTACATTTGCTGACAGCGGATCAATCGATGTACTTCATAGATATTTAGCTTATTATTTACTCCTATATAGTATGTTACGAATATTACAATAGTGACATTTTTGAGGGAAGAGTGGATAAGTCGGTTCCCAACCCATCTATCTAATCTTCCTGCTAGAAAGTGACTTCATAAGTATCTAAGGAATGAATTGGCTGATTCGCTGGCTCAAGTGTAGTAAACTCCGATAACATGTTTTATACACATAATTTAAAATTAATGTTGGTTTGTGTTGTTTTTTTATCAAAACTGTTATTTCCCTTGCAGGAGACCATGGAGTATCGGCGCCGTTGGCGATGGGCCGACGTGGTGGTTTCGCCGGAGGCGATACAGGCAGCATTTTATCACCCCGTGGTTCCGATACCGGCGGCCTCGGCGTCAAGATGGTCGAGTACGTCCTGGGTAGTTCACCCACAAACAAAGACAACATGGGGCTTGAACCTAGAATGAGAGCGTTACATCTTGATGACAAAGACAAGGATAAACCTCAAAGTCCTAAGGAGGAAGTCAACGGCCAGCCAGTCCAGAATGGGCAGTTGTCAGAAGACGAAAAGGGCTTTAAGTAAGTTGCTAACCATTATCATATCACATGCTTCTAGCGAAGAATGTTGTCATTCTTCAAAATCATGACGGGAAAAAAGAAGGACCGTTTTTCCTTTCATTATAGATCGTTTTTGCAAACCATTTGCTCGATTGAAATAGTTCAGTTGCCACCATGTACAAAAGAATAATTAATAGAAATCTGCATATCAGTTTTATTTTAGTACGTAAAAAGGGGAACACAACGAAAATTGACGAAATAATTAGCCGTTTCGAAAACCAAGATGTGAATTTCAGACATTTATATCTTTTTCGGATATTTAACTTTATTGTAGGATATTGAGCTGAAATTTAAAAAAAGGCATTGCTTGTAGACAGGGAATGAAGAGTGGTTGAAAATGACTTATCAGATTGACCTTTTGGTTGACTAAACATACTTTTTTGGGATATATGGGATATAGTTAGTTTTTGTATACGTAATTTCCTTTTTCTAATTGGTATTTTACAAGTACTTTAAGGTTGGAGGATATTTTGTACTTTATAAAATCGGGTCTATTATTTTGTTGATGTAGTCTTACTATGTTAAGGATTCCGAATCTCGAATAGATATAAATTATTTTTTAAAGAGTTTGTCCGTTTGGTCACATTTTTTCGCAAAATTTAGAATATGTTAAAACAACAAAAAGATGTTAAACTGAAACGCGAAATTAGATTAGCTTTTCCGTAGGGGTGTTTGAAATTAGATTTGAACTTTTAGCTGTAGTCATGCACTACGGTAACTAGATACATTTGGTTTTGTCCGTTTTTACTTCTGCCTGTTTAAAAACGAGTTGTAGATCGCTAGCAAATGTGTTTTCTGATATTTTTTAGGAAGCGTTAATTTCGCATGCTGTTTGAGTTTTAACTTTACAATGTTGTGAACTTTTACTTTGTAAATGATTGTGGAAAGAGAAGTACCTAGCTAAATAGACTAACTGACCCAGGAGAGTAATTTCCGTTAATGTTTTTGAGTAATTTTTCCGCAAAAGACAATGACCTTAAAGTAAATGTCCTTACTTTGACGGTAGTTTTTCATAATCTATTCATGAAATGGTTACGTTTACTGAAAACATTTATGATTCTCTTAGGAAACAGCATTTTTATGGTAATACTGTACTCGCTCTTTTTTTAAAGGTTGATTCAACTAGTAATCCTAGCATCAATACCTGTTGCAAAACTAATAATAAATAAACTCTATAGAACGTTGCGTTTTCGAGCGGCCAAAATTTTTGAATAAACTCGTTTCGATTTTGGAAATGCGTCATTAGTATTTTTAAAGTTTTGTTTCGGTTGTTGCCATGCACGGCTTGATAAACTGACGATTTGTTGTTCGATAAAGAAAAACTTCAGGTGCAAAGACCTCTCCGAACATAGTTAAATGTCAGAGGTTAAGCTAAAATGCAGAGCATTTTCAGAACAGTCGATAATCCTTTGTTATCACTTTTCACTATGTAGGTAGTACTAGGTACTGTTGAAGAGATAACGAATTAGTACAGTATTGTAAGGTTTTTTTAAAAGAGTTTATTGAAACTGCAACCTTTACTTAGCTTGAAAATATTGGGGTAGGATTTCACTACGATGTAATGGGGGACGATTTGAATATAAATGCGAGCCCCTGGTTCTGTTCCCCCAAACGCCAATCTTGAATCAGCGGGGTAGGCTGGAGTTTAACTACGGAATTAAGAGTCATTCCAGCATCGTTTTTATGGTATTGCCCGAGCAACAAGTATATCCTGAATCATTTTAGCTGATTTTTGTGCAATGGACGATGTAGAAAACGACTTGGAAGTCTCAACCCCCGGTCGAGCGAGCTAGTCTGGCGCTCAAGGTCCTGACTCTACCTTGGGTCGTGTCAATGACACGTGCGTTGCTCGCCGGTTGTCAAGGTGACGGTCCCCCACCCCGAGCCAACCAGGCGTGCTCTTTAAATTTTAAAAGCGTGATGTATCCGCCATCTAGCGTTACGTTTTGAGCATGCGGAAACGTCGTAGTTCTCTGTAAATCCTGGTTTGGAGCCTAGCTGTTGGATTTCGATCGCGCTAAAACTTCGGGGTTTCACCGTTTGTAGGATTCTTGCAGAACGCGCTCCCACGGACAAATTTTGTTCGCGCTGATGAAGATGTTTGTTGAATAGGCTGGTAGAGTTCGTTGAATATACCTTTTCGGGCCTCGAAATTGCCTTGGTTCCATATTCGAAATTTATTTGTCATAAATTCATCTAGATGTATTTCATCAACGTTAATTAGCGTAAAAAATGAAACAACTGCTGGTTATTTACATTTTCCTTATGTTATATGAACTTTGAAATCCATGGCCGTAACAAAGGGGGTAGTGCAAAGGGAATGACAGCTCTGACCATAACAACGAGGGGTGTTGAGGATTGTCCCTTATTTTTTTTAAATCCAAATATTAACAATTTGCAACATTGTATACGAGTTAGATGAACGTAAATGAATTCGAATGTGTATCTTAATTTCCATAGTTACAAGAACGTTTGTATAAGTACATTAACTCTGTTACTTAATATCTTTTTTCTCTCATATTCATTCATTCTACCCCTCTTCCGAAACCGCTTTCGCATTACTTCAGGGGGGTGCGGGCGCCCCTTACATACTAACTATTTATCCAACATGCACCCTAAACTTAACTAATTGAAATGCGGTCGCCCCAGTCGAGATTCGAAACCTCGACCGATTGCACCGAATTTCGCTGTGACCTTGATGGCAGCGCGTTTTTCTGCACTGCTCCACCGAGGCCCCCTGTTACTTAAGATCTATCTACATCTAAATAACGGATCGTAAACGATGTTATTTTGATTCACAGAAATTAATAACACTTGAAACACAGACACTTTCGCATTTAATTTGTTTTTATGGATATTTTATTTATTTGTTGTGCAGATGTCCTATTTAATGAATATTAACGAAAGAAGAATATTTTAATTTAAATATGAGATATTCAGGAATGTGCAATTGAACTTTTTGAAATTTGTTAGAGTTATAAATACGGATCTATTTACTTAATTATTTTAGAATAGGATAACCAATATCAGTAACTGCGTAGTTTTTAAACTATACACGTTGCCTTGCAGTGTCTTTTGAAAACGACGTGTATAATACGTATAAAGCCAGAACATCTTATAAAACATGTTAAAAGTTTTGGTAATATTGTATCAACTTATTTATGAATAGGAATTTCAACGAAATAAGCCAAGGAATAATTAACAACTGAAATTTTTTCACAATTTGTTTTAAATTTTAAAAATGTCCTTTTATCAACGGAGTACATGATAGAGATTTGTATAGTAAGAGTAGACTGAACGGGAATACTTGTATGATTGGCGTTTAGTTGTTTTGCACGTGTGCAAATATAAACAGCAAGTCAAATGTAAGTGTGTTTTGTCTCGGATAATATTGAAATTATTAACCTTGACCGGTAAACTGCACTATTCGACCTTGATGCAGTGGCGGCTCGTGAGTTAAGAAAGAGGGTGGGCACAAGAAAAAACTTACCTATTTTTGTACATAAAATCCATTCTCCTATTTTACATGCTGGAAGACGTCTATGAGTAGTTTCATCGGCCTCCAAAGCAATGAAATTTGCAGATTTAATTTCTTTTAATATTTCCTGCTTGTAAATTTGCAACATTGCAACTGGCAATTCGTTCTGAATAGTTTTTGAGACGCCTTTAAACACTTGTGAACCTTTCATATGTATTGCAAACACAGCGTCTAATTCGGCAGCAAACTTGAATAACCCTACATAAATTCCTGGATTGTCTGACGTTAATGTTTCATCGTGACCTCGGAACACCAGTTCAAAGGCGCCGCAAAATTTAATACACATAATTAACCGGCGCAAAATATGACGATTTTTTTCCACGTCTTCGTTGTACTTAATTTTATGTCGTAAATAAGCACCCTCTAATTGTTTACGGATGTCCACTTTGCCTAAAACACTAAAATCCATGCACGCATTCATGTGAGAAACGGAAGACTTGTGTTTCTTTGCCCTCTCTGCAATGTGTTTTAAATCATTCACCCCTTGTTTATTCCACGCACTACCTCTTTCTTAAAAATTAAGCACATAAAACAAAACAGTTTATTTGTTACTGAACATCCGCACATACAATCTTTCGTCTTTGAAACCAAACGCGCGATTGCGCGAAAACACAAAACACTGCGGTCGAAATTCAAACGTTGACTTTAAATGGGGAACAATCTGCTCGGTGCCCCATTCGCCTGGTATATCACGTATAGCGAAGATAACCGATAGGCAACCGAATCACCTCTACATGGGGAACAAATCAGAGCGTTCCCCGGAACATAGTTTTGAGCGTGTTAGCCGCGCCTTTGGTGCGGAAGGAAAATTTGATACCATCGTTAAAATAATGAAATTAAAATAATGCACTGAATTACATGCGAATTTCTTTCTGTGTTTATCTTGGTGGTTGGGTGGGCACGTGTCCTTGTGCGCTTTAGTACAAGCCGCCACTGCCTTGATGGTTAAGTAATTATTATTACAGTATTATAGAAACAAAAGTATACAAAATGTATTCTATCTATTAACTTATTCCCTCAATACCATCCATCCTGCCCAGATTTTACTACGTTATCTACATTATACAAAATTTTATAAATTCCATATTCGAAATATTCACATAAATACAATTTATGTGGTATTTTTGCAAACCACCTGGATGCCTACAGAAATTACTGAACCGTGACATCAAATTAGTGGTAATTAAAAATTGCATTTCAATAATAATTTACAGTTTCAAACTAAAAATAAAGCCCCACACGAAATATATTATGTTGGGGTGGATATGATCAACGAAGGGTGTTCTTTTTATGCCATACTAGATCAAATCATGCATGTTTAAATAATTGTTCATGTTATCGTTCGCTTCTTTTTCCTTATCGTTTAAAACAATCCTATATACTGTTTAAAAGTTGCTAACGGCTTCATTTAACTTGTTACTACAATTTATCGAAGGTCATTTAATGTATAGAAATTGGAAGTTTTTTTTAACTTTTCACAAATACGTATCTGGTTAAGCCATGTCTTATTTTCATAAAACTGCAACACCACTCGTATAGTTTTGACTGGTCTTATTGACGTTATCACTTAGCGATAGTGTTTATGAATTCATCGTTTTACTGGTGCCAATGAAAGTTTTGGCATTACTTTATAAACTAAATATTAATGTTAGTAGGACATTATATATTGTGTATAGTTTAGAGTAAAACAAGTGATGTGTCATGTACTGGGTAATTTTGAATGTCCTTTATTCCAGCTGTCGAAATCCAGAGTTCAACCATATTTATGATGTTCTTTTGTATATCTTTTGCGAAAAACCATGATGAAACACATAAATATAATTTTATTTAAGTTCAGATGGGCATTAGAATATCTCTCCAGACATTATGTTGTGGTGCATCGCGCGGTGTTTATAATAAGCTATGGTTTAAAATTCGCATATTACCTACTTAGCACCAGTGAGCTTTTTACAATTGGTCTTTCTGCCATATTATTAAAGTAATGTGATTATAAAATATCATTTTCAAAGTAAAAGTACTTTCCCCGTAAAGACACTTTCGGGGCGCCTAAAAGCATTGTAACTTTATAAGCTGAAGGAACGCGAGTCTGCTGCATGTTAAAGTTGAAAACCACAATAAATTGGCTACACAGGGACATTGTTTTTGCTCCGTTTAGAGACGTTATATTGCGTGCAGTATTAGTTTTTTTTTAAATTTATTAATATTTTGTCTTCTGTTATTACTCACTTCGAAATGAAGATTAGTACGCTTCACGAAAGGGGCCAGCCAAATTCATAAATAAAAGTAAAAACATTTTTTCACCATGCTGTTAGTGTTGTGTTAGGCTTGCTACACATTAGATTTAAGATCAAATTTGTGACAGTAATAGACGTATGTTACGAGTTTAGTTTGTTGTATTTTCACAGTCGAACTCCGGGCAGTAGACAGCCCTCGCCAGCAGAGGATGATCTTAAGAACGGACTTCCTCCTCTTGATCCAAGCATTGTACTTGTAAAACCGGAGCAACTGCCCCCTCATCTACAGCAGCTGCCACCCCATTTGGCTCCACATCTGGGGGTTACACTCGCCGAGTCCGTAAACCAGCACTTCGAACACTTCACGGAACAGCCACCACCTGCCCCTTACGATCAGCAGCCACCGCAGTATGCACCACCTCCACCCCAACCCCATCAAGTAGATAGCGCGGTTCTTCAACAGCAACAGCATAACTTCGATGTACAGGTAAGATATTTTAAATTCTTTGCGAAAACGTTTTTGCTTTTATTTTCAGGGGCTAAACTTGCTATTCGCCTTTCGTAGATTAGTGTTTAACCTTAGTCATCTACGAACTTTGGGTAAAATCAGCAATCCGCGCGCTCCGCGGATTTGAATACAATTCGAAGACATTATAAAAGAAACAAAAGCATGTAGTGCAGAATATACTTTTTCTGGGAATTTTAAATCTAGGCCGATATTTCCAAAGACACATCATTTCATAAAACACAAGACGTAATTTCAACATGCCCTCCTTTAAATTGGCATCCGTGGCACGCCGCCGGGATAGCCTTACCCTAGCGCCGGCCCTGTATCTCCGCATTTTGTCCTCTTCGATTATTGGTATTTATATCGATTTGCAAGTACTATATCGCTTAGAAACTGTAATGTAATGATTTTTTAGTTAATTTGTTGTATAATTGTGTTTTGCAAATGTTATGTGAGAATGCTCACCTACTTGCTCGGTGGAATAGCAAGATATGGTAAAAAGATGCCCATGAAGTGTGAAAAATGACTGCGGAATTAAACCATGTTGAAATTAGAAAACATATTTTATTATCTTGCAATAATTATGATTATTGTGGTTCTAATTCAAGTAGTTCTGTAATACAACAAATATGTAATTAGTATTATTATTGCTTAGAGAGTAAAGCCAGACAATTATTCGACGTTTGTTGTAAACAATGTTACTTTCTTCCTATGTTATGCAGGCATTATTTTAAAGTCATAATTATATTCGTTGAGTAATATAGGAGGTTCATACCAAATACGTGTTTCGTTTTGCTATAGTTTCATTATCATAGCGTTTTTGTAAGATAACTCCCTGTCTCTTTTGAATTTGCTCTCCATACTTGTCCAGACGTAGTTACTATCGTTTTATCTAGCTGTAAAAGCCAATTGAAAACGCTTTCCTGTGCCTACTTTGAATCGTTGGAAAATGGAACTTGCTATAGCTGATCATGACTAATAGTGGGTTTTAGATCTTGTGCGCATGAAGCATGAGTAAGTGTTTCGATGCAATTTTCGTGTAGATATTCTGTAATAACTTGGGCTTGCTGCGGTTGTGCATTATCCCAATATGGGATCAAATTTGCAGTTCTGAGATTGGGGCTGCAGTTTTAAAGAATCATGACGATACAAGCCTCTTGTCAGCGTTAAAGGTTAGAACAAATTCCGTGGTTTACATATCTCGGGACAGAAATTTCAAGCTTTGTCAATTTAAGCCGGTAGCAACAATATCTTGCTGTTTCAGGGATGTAATATGGTTGAAACACCATTTGGAAAGCAAAATAGGAAGAAACAGTTACGTGAGGAGCATATCCAATTGATTGACGAGAGCAGAGATGAACAGAATGAAAATATTCCCTTTTAAAGTAGAACTGAAAATCGTAACACATATACGGGGAAGTACATTGCCAGAGGGAATACTTAATGTGAATATAGGAGAAATAAGCAAAATAAAAAACCTAGTAAGATGGGAAAGATATACAGGAAGGTAATGGAATGAACATATCAGCATCATAACAAATGATCTAATAGGAAATGGTAGGAAGCTGAGAGGAACTAGACCACTAAACTCTATTTGTTGAGCATTGAGCAAGAACGTCGATAAACGCACGTGTTTGACTCACCCGAGCGCGCGCCGTGATTGGTCTACGCTAGATAACGCTAATGCCTCATTACTTAAGAAGTAATTGACGCTCAAAACGTTTACTTTGCACTCACAATTACCGGGTGAAGTTTGTTTGCTTTTTGAGCAGTACTTACAGGATTTCGGAGCGTTTGTATAGTGCCTGGTGCTTATTTTCCTAAATTGGAGCAAGTTGTTCCAGAAACGTGTAATCGTAGGGGGCGTCTACTACAAAAGAATTCTGACGGCGCGAACGTTAATTTAGAAACGCCAGGAATATTACGTAAATACACATGCGCTAAATCAACCCATCTGTCAAGTGTTTGTTTACGTTCTAGCTCAATGCTCAACAAATAGAGTTTAGGAACATCCATAAGACGGTAGAGGTAGCTGGTCATTAAAGCCCTAAGGATAAACAAAAGAAGCCAATGGCATAATACAGGAAAAAGAAGAAGATATTTAGACGAAGAAGACGAACGTTTGGCTACAAGCGGTTCACAAATTAATTTATTGTATTGCCCAGTTATTGTAGGGTCTTTTGGTACTAGTGTGACGGATCGCACCAAGTTTGTTCGAAAACATGGCATATCTAATTTTGTTGTTGGCAGCTTCGGGTCTAAATTGTGTGGAGGTCGAGAGTCGTCATGTTTCCACTGTTTCGATTGGCGGTTTGCTTCTAGTGTAAGTAAGGGAATATCTATATTCTATTGCGTTGAACCAATATAGAATGTAGACCCCGAATAGTTGCATACCTGCACAGTTGCATATGCAATTATTTTAAGTTCCACATTTTTCGACGTGGACGAAATGGTACGGGAAATTGGTAGGAACTTTGTGTTTGCATAATTTTATT
This sequence comes from Limonius californicus, assembly GCA_014611495.1. Classification (NCBI taxonomy): domain Eukaryota; kingdom Metazoa; phylum Arthropoda; class Insecta; order Coleoptera; family Elateridae; genus Limonius; species Limonius californicus. Next base: position 77,305 of record JABXWE010000745.1, on the reverse strand, counting down.
TAATAAATTTTGGAAGTTTTCTGAAATGTCTCCAGGAGTTTCCGAATATTTAACGGTGATTCTTTTTTAATGGTTAATCAGGCTTATTTGGCGAATGCGCCACACCAGTATTTCTTCGGCGTAGCTTCTACTGTTGGTTTATTATTCTGTTCACGGCAAAATATAGTGAAACTTAGAAACAATTTAATGTTTGAAAATAGTACGAAGCACTAGAAATTCCATATGAAAAGGTGAAAGCACAGGCACTTTTTCTAAAGATATGCAATAAAGAGTTGGATGACACTGCTAAAAGCGTTCGTCTCTGATCAAATGCTATTTACAGTAAGTATGTAAGATTGTGATATTTGTACCACGTACGTATTTTTACCAAAAAAGACTCGAGAAAGTCTACAATTTAAAAATTATTAGAAGCTAACTTTCAACAGTTTTATACGTTTACAATTCAAAATGATTTCTTGGCCTTTTACATCTAGAGTAAATACCATTTTGGGGTATGACGTTACGCGTTTCAGACTTACGTTATCACTCACCTAAACGTTACGAATTACGATGCCAATTAACAAATGTAATGGTTGCGTTTATGAAACGACGTCAATTTAATTACTAAAGTGCTTGATGTATTTCATATAAGTCTTTGCGGTTTATACACGTAAAGCCTTTGTAAATGGGATTAAATAGTGTGCTCAAAACCGGAGTATTTAGAATGTGTAGCATAATTTAAATTCTGTAAAATACTAGTTGTAATTAATGAACCATATTTAATTATTTTCATACAAAAATTTTCGTATTTCAGAGGGGTTTTGCACTGTCTAGGAATAATTGTAGCAACACTAACTAAGCAATCGTTCCAACGTCCTTGATTGAACGAATATGAATTTAAATGCAGCAGTGTTTGCGAAATATTGTTAGTTGTTTTCAAGAATTTATGAATTCGAATTTTGAAATCGGACGAGTTCTCTTTGAATGAAACGCCCTTGAGTTCTATAAAATGTAATTACCGGATCGCAATCAATGTTAATCTGTCTAGAGTGTCTTTGTAATTTTAGTAATGCAATTCGTTGTAGTTGGAGGGGGGGAGGCTTAACTCTTATTTTTTAATAGTAAGATGACAGATATCTACTGACTGATTTTATGGTTAATGGTGTAACCCCTATTTAGCTAAACGTTGTAGAAAGCTTGTTTGCTGGCGTTTTTCAATTAGCAAATCGGGTTTCGTTAATTAAACAGTAGCGGTTGAATTACGCGAGTGCGTTAAATATTATCAGTAGATCAACAAACGCATAAAATTAACAATTTCGTTCAATTAGATTACATCTGGACCGAAACGTTCATTAGAATTTATAAACGCTGAAAGCAGAAAGTGGATACATTTACAAAAATTTTATTGGTTAATAATTAGCGCTTTAAATTGCGCGCATGGTTCTGAATTTTTATTCTGTAATTTAGTTGTCTAATTAGTGTTTTCATATTAACTCAAAAATTACTGCGTAATGCTGAATACATTTACTACGTAGGAGTAAATATTAAGTAGTGCAACGAAAATTTTGATTTCGGAAATGTTCCTGGCAAGTAGATTGATTTTTTTTATTGCCGTATAGAAAAAAGAATAATTTTGAGATTATGTGTTACCTCTGAGATACCATAGGTTTTCTCAGAAGTAGGCAACAGTCCAAATATCTAGAATACCATTATTTTTATATCAATGAAATTTGGCGCAAAAAGGTACATAATATTTTTGACAGCTTGCTGGTCATCGGCCTCTTCTCTGCCACGTGCTTCTCCTCAGCTCTAAGGTAGAAATACGGGGGACGTACAGATTAACTAATCCGATCGACGGAAATTCCAACATAATATGAAATGCGCTTTAACGATTTCGGAAGACTACCAATTTAGCCGAAAGTACCTAATGTTAAATTTCTTACGTGTTTTCGCAAAACAGTATTCGTTTAAGAATTTCGACATTTTAAAATTTTAGTTTTATTTGTCACATATTAAATAAAAATTGAATGAGAATTTAACTTCCGTTATATAACAACAACATACGAAAATAAAACAAATACAATGATAAATAGGTATAAGTAGAAAGCAACAGAAGAAAATATTTGATAAGGTGTTATTTAGAAACACAATTGCAAAAGAAACAACAAAGTTTTCACAGTGTGAAATAGATAATATGTTAAAAGTGGCAATTTTTATTTTAGAAAATGTATGAATGGACAGAGCAAGACTGAATAGGAACTGAGTTGGTGATTTAATACCGAGCATAGTGGTGGTTAAACTTAGAGATGATATGAGTTGATTGGAAATATTTGCATTTTGATCAAATCTATACTATCTCAAACTGCAACTTTGGAAGATAAACCGAAGATAGGCTATGACCCTGGAAAAAACGCTACATGTTCCTACATGGAACAACTTTCTTTTGATAGTAACGATGTTGCGTTGGAACTACCCCATATAGGAAAAATTCATAGTTAGGGTCTATAATAAGCCAATAATGGCTGCAGTGCGTGACGATGCTTGGAAAATCTCATCTTAGATTTCGCCCAATCACAGAAAAAATATTATTAAGTGTGGTTCATTAGGACTAATATTCTTAACAGGAGAAATATCAAACCTATAATTTTCAATTAGTAAATTAATTACTAGATTTTGATAATACAATAGATATCTTTTAAACAGTGATGACGATTTACAATAATGATGAAAAATAATATGTTTTGCGAAGCGGCTTCATCTATATAGTAATGGCCTAACTGTCGATATGGGTAGAAAATCATCCTTGTAGTATTTAAAAGGCGCGTACGGGCATCCGAAATGTGAAATGATTGGATTGATATTATTAGGAATCAATTTCTTCCTGCTCTTGTTGGGGAATTACCCAATGATTGGGTTTCAGAAGAAAGGAGAGCACCTCTTCATCAAAATATTCGGTAGGTTTGGTAGCAAGTTTTCGCAAATAGCTAAAGAAGCTGAACAAGTGTTTTTGAATGGTCGAGTTTTCTATTATAAATAATACATTTAATATCATTTCCTGCTAAAACGATAGTCATTCGAACTTGCCAATAGTTTATCTTGTCCACCCCTTGATAATGTCTTTCTGTAACAAATTTTCTTTAAATGGTGTTAATGGCAATCCTCATAAATTGAATTGTTACATAGTTTTTTTTTTATTTCCCCCAACATCCCAAGGGCAAGGGCTAGGCATATATTACTTTTCTTGATTATTCACATATTTTTTTTATGGTGAACATCCTGGAGTGTTCTGAATAAGTAAAAAGACATTTTAAAAACGGTTCGTTAATTTTCGGCACATTTTGCACTACGCGAATTTCGTTACTTCGGTCCCTGGGTAATGTTTTATGCCTTAGGCAAAAGTTGGAAGTTCACCGACCTGTTACGATTATGAGATATTTGAGGGAAATTTCTCACCGAGGTGAAGGATATTGCAAGTCCTTGACTATTCGTGAAAGGGAAATTCTGTTTGAGGGTTTACAGGGACGAAAGCCCATTTGTATTTCAAATGTTTCAGGACGTTTCAATTTCAGGTTTCCGTGAAACATGTCTACATATTTAATAATTTAACCGTGGTTCTGTGTTATGTTGTAATTACTTTGAGTGTTGTCATTTTTTTAAATTATTTTCTTGAAATCAAACAAGGGCACGAAACGCTTTTTTCGATTATTGTTTTCATTTGTTCATCTTTTCGGCGATTAAATGTATACTGGCGATTTAATGGATTCTTTGGTTTGAGATGTTCGATGCTTCGGTTTTAGATGCATATAAATCTAGTAATAGTTAGGGAACCATAAACAACATTTTAGTACTAATCAAATCAACAAATAAAGCTGTAAAGTGTTAGATGTAATATTTGTAAACGTTGTATATAAATGTTACATAATTCTGATTACATCTTGATTTGTTCGGTCACGAACAAAAGCGTTTGGGTTTTGTCCCTATCAACAGTTCCATCATAAGTGTAACAGAAGATAGCAAAAAAAAAACGCGAGAACAAAAGCACTTGAATATTACATCACAATTACAACGAGAGAAAGCTTAAAAACAGTCAACGATGTGCTCTTAAGATGCATTTTTTGCAATAAACAAGCTCTTGTTCATGCTCAAAAGGTAATTATTTAAAAGTTAGTTGAGGTGGTTGCATGCTAGAGTGCTCTCCAACAATAAGAAATTTAACATTTCGAAGGAACAATGGTTTACTTACTTCCGTCGTGCGGTACCGTCCTGGTCGATCCTCGATCGATTAAATAAATATGGCTCGGATCGGGGTTCGAGGTTCGCATCACTAACTACATGCAAACAAGCATCTGGCCATCGCGGCTTCCTGAATAAAGCAGTCACGAAGAACGCTTTGGTCGCCGTCATCGGTGGAAGAAGAGGAAGAAGTACTACACAGACATAGCTCACCGCGATTACGAGAGTTCGTTAACCGCGAGGTTTCGGTTCATGAACTAGAGATACTTACCTGGTTTAAATTCACACGTCAGAAAATAACAAAACAATTAAATCTATACGTACAATGTTACGTAGAAGCAGGAAAAGATTACACGCAATTCTGCCGAGGTCCTCATTAATTCTTGCAGGAAAATTCGGCCAATTTCATGCTGTTGAATGTTTACCAGTTGTAAAAATAATATCAGGTTGCGGCCTGGCGTCTCTTTCACATGCACATTAGTGTAGAAAATATATGCAAACCTTTGTTAATTAAAATATATTTTTGTGGAAGTGGTTAAAATTCAGGCTGAAATTGTGTGAACAGATATAATGCATTGTTTGTATGCGTTCATTACATTAATTCATTATGTACAGCAGATAATTGAATTTCTTTCATTCTTGTTTATAATTTTTAAAATACACGTTTGTATATTTAAATACAATTTAAAACATACCCGTAATTCTAGATCGGCCAGCAAAGGTTTGATAAATAATTATCAACATATGAAAAAGCGTTATTTAATTAACTAATCTATGTATAATTTCACATTCCTGCCAACCATCCCAATCAGATGGAATGGCAACCCTAGAAGCGCACAGTACATGTGTTTGTAGGAATCTGACCACTACAGTTTTCGATGTAAATCAGAAAATTAAGTTTATACTGTGTGGTTGTATTATTCGAACGCTATAAGCGGCTACTATCGCATTACCATAACACTTAACAACGTGTAAGGATCTTATTTAACAACAATAGCATTTACACGATTACGTAACGCTTATTTACAAAGCATGCAACTTGCATCTCGGCACGCCATATTTACTTGTTATAAAATTCTGAATTATGATTTTTTGTTATGTTCTCGTTATGTATCGTTTATGTCAATTATGTCATCGTTGCTTTAATTTCAAGTCAACAAACATTGTATACACTTCGAACAACTAAACAGACAATGCGTTGTAAAAAGCTCCTCTAGTTTTCGGAGGTATTAGGAAAGGAGTAGCTACAGGAAGTCTGGCTTGAAGCTTAGAAGCCGAAGTAGCATAAGATTAAATGAAAGAAAAGTAGGCTCCATAATAGCAAAAATATATATTCTGAGCAAGTTGCCATAATTGGCAGAAAATGTTATTGTACTAGAAGGGTCGTAAATATTTTTTTTTATTTGTAAGATTATTTTAATATGGTATTGAACAAGCTGTTTCCGTTTATATTTATAACGCATCAATAAATTCTTATCGTCAATATTCTTTGGAAAGTGTTATACAGTGGCGTGAGTATGTCATATTGTAACAGCATTAATTTAGGTAGTAATAACTAATACTAGAGTTCGACAGGCACAAATTGTGTATAATTTTACGATACGATCTCATGTCAACTGTGTTTTCTACGGGCATTAAATCGTTATTGAAAGCCGTTCTGGTCTATCGTTATCTCTGCCTGTGCCACATGAACTGGGACAATTTTGTGTTACCAAATATTGGCTTTTCCGCTAACTTCTATAAAAACGGATGTTTCGCGCTAATGGAGTGTACATGGCTTGTTTTTCAGAAAACAGATTTTTTGTTTCCAGAGAAAGTATTTTCGTACAGAGTAAATATTTTCTCGACTGTATTTTTTTTTTTATTAAAGGCATGACGATTCGATATTTGGAAAGGTGCGTTGTGTACATGTTCGTGTTCGTCGAAAGCAGATGCCCGCGGTAGATAAACAGGATTAAAATGTTAAAAAAACGTTGAGAATTTAGGTAACCGATTCCATCCACGCAATGACATCCTCTTTCCCGTTTTTGCACTGGTAGAACTTTGACAAGGTACTAACTCGGGATTGCTTAATGGCAACAAGCGCCGGGAATCTATACAATTCCTTCCGTTTTGGTGTGATATGCAGTGTATTCCTACTCTCACTCGTGCTAGAGTTGGTAATTATCAGAATAATGGACTCTTTGTATCGTATCGACCAGCTTTCTGTTTCCGCGCTAAAAATAAAGTTATATTCAGCAGTGATTGAAGCTCGAAATTGGATTTCCTCCTCTTTTAGGCCCAACAAAGATCTCGACTAGTTCTACTATGACGAACAAGGAGAATTGCTCTTTAACCTTTTCGCGGCGGGAGCCGGGAATACCCGCAAATCCTATATACACCAAATAGTCGGGAACCGGGTATTTTCACAGGGCTTTTTAACGCATTCAAGGCGGGAAAGTTGCGTTGCCCTCGATGTATAGTGTGTGGTAGGGTGTCGTTTAGCAGGTTGAAACAGGCGGTTTCGGACTTAGCGGATTTGATTCATTATTTGCAAGGTATTTGTGAAACGTGCGGCGTCTACAGCACACGCGTTCGTGTGTTTTTAATTGTTATAAGTGTTGTAATTAAATTTACTAATTAAAATGAGTCGTAAATATTTTACCCAAGCTGAACTTGAACAAATCTTGTACGAGAGTGGTGAAGAAAATATTGAATTAGTTCCTCAGACACCGAAAACGAAGAAATAGGTGAGAAAACTAGCTCAGACATGGAAATATCTGCTGATTCAGAGTCCAACGAAGGTATAGTACAAATATATTGTTCAAAGGAAAAATATCCATATTTAGGCTTTTTTAGAGCAACCTCCAGCTAAGAAGTTTAATAAATTAGATGACAGATTTTGTTGGAAAAAACAAGTTGCGGCGTTTCAGCCAAAATCACATCCCTTCTCTAAAATTGAGGTTGGTTGCCAAAATCCTAACTTGGAAGGTAATGCTTCCATTTTAGAATGTTTTGAAGCTTTTTTTTTCGGAAGAATTTATGACTTCTATTGTAAATCAAACAAACCTGTCCTACAATCAGAGTGAAAATGTTACTTCTGCACATAAGAAAAAGTGGTCAGCTATAGAAGTAGATGAGATGTACTTATTTATTGCTTTGTCCCTACTAATGGCTCAATAAAGAAACTTAAAATTAAAGATTACTGGACTACAGATAAATTACTCGCTACACCGTTTTTTGGACAGGTATTGTCTCGTGACCGATACTTATCGATGTTAACCTCACTTCATTTTTCTGATAACAACAATATCGACAAAAACGACAAGTTATTCAAAATCAGACTGATATTAAAACATCTAAAAGCTACCTACAATAGCACATTTTATCCCTTTCAAAATCTGTTTATAGATGAGAGCCTCATGCTTTTCAAGGGGCGGCTTTTCTTCCAGCAGTATATCCCTTTCAAAAGGCATAGATTCGGCATCAAATTTTTTGTATTATGCGACTGTGAGACGGGGTATATTTTAGACTTTATTATCTACTGTGATGTGCAACTGATATTGAGGAAATTCACAAAGAAGTTGGAATATCCAGGAACATTATATTAACAATGATGCAGCCATATTTAGATTCTGGACATACCTGGTTTACAGATAATTGGTATACAAGTCCCCTACTCTATAATGAACTTCACTACAGAAAAACGAATGCTTGAGGGACGGTAAAGCAGTCCAGAAAACATATGCCAGACATGAAAAAACCATAAACACAGGTGAAATAATATGGTTCTCGACTAACAACCTCCTGTCAGTAAAATGGCAAGACAAAAGGGAAGTAAGAATGCTTTCTTCTTGTCATGCACCTGAAATGGTTCTTACCGAGATGATAGACAGACAAACTGGGGAAAATAAAGTCAAACCAAAATGCGTTGTAGATTATAATGCAAATATGGGTGCTGTTGATCGCACAGATATGCTTCAAAGTTCAATCGAGTCAGTAAGAAAAACTATCAAATGGTACAAGAAGGTATTCTTTCACCTTTTAGATATGACACTTCTAAATGTACAAGCTTTATACAAAATGAAATCGGGAAAACATATTCCAGTAGGGAAAATAAATAAGTTGCGTATGAGAAATGTTCGCGGGAATATCCGAATACACGGTTCCGCACCCTGCTGCCACTTTAACCCTATTTGAAGTAGTTAGTGACGTGGCGCACTAACCCAGGAGGACCGACGGTTTTAGGTACTCCCCGAGGCACGATGCGGGTAGCAGCGTTAGATCAAAGATTTCGGTCCCCATCCAAGTAGGCACCGCGCGGATCGTTCCTTAACTTTGAGTATTGTTTGACCAGTGCTCGCACTTGTCCGCCATGCTGCTCCCACATTCCAGTAGCTGATTTTCAACTACAGTTGATAAAGGAACTTGTTGCAAAGTACTATAAAGACAAATTTCGCCCAAGTAGTAAAAGAGGTGCAGCTGGCGATTCACCAGTGAGACTAGTCGCTAGACATTTTCCTTCAAAACTTCCAAAAACTGAAACAACCCAAAAGCAGTCATATAGGCGTTGTGTAGTTTGCTCTAAGCATAACATTCGGAAGGAAACTTCATATGGCTGCACGCCTTGTGATACACCACTTTCCGTAGTGGACTGTTTTGAGAGATATCACACAATAAAGAACTTCTAAATGTTTAATATTATTTATTTGTTATTTCAAATGTAATGTATACTTTATATTATATTCAAACGTGGTGTTGATAAAGCTTTTATATTTTTCAGTATTTCTATAATTTTGGAATTCAATATATTTTGTATTTAGTTAAAAATGTTTAGTTTACGTACCTATGTATGTATAATATATCTTGAATAAAGTGCTTACTTGCAAGGAAAATTTAAAAAATCAGAAATTACTTAAATTTCATTCGTTACTACTCCAAACAATGCTATACATCAAAGTTTTACATCCACCAATAATTACTCAATCACGAGCCACGGCGGGAGACGTGAGAACCCGTCCGCTAATAATCCGCACATGGCGGGAGACGGGCGTTCCCGCAGACCCAAATTTTCCCCGGGTAGAACACCTAATGTAAATTTTACCCGTCCTGAAAGGGTTAAAGAACTGAAATCCCTCATTCAAAGACAAATAATAGGGATCAGCTATCTTATTATGTTGTGGTGTTTACGTGTAATTTTTCAAGTTAGGTGGGCAAGGTTGAATTTACTGTTTCTGGGAATGAAATCTCAAAGGCGCTATTTTCGGCCAAAGCAATATTGCGGAAAGGGTTACACCCCACCAGAACCAGGTTAAGACACACCCTGGTGGGTGCAGTCGCTATATCCCCAGGAGTCAACAGGGGGTAGATCACGCAAGATTGCGTGCTAGGTTCGTCACTTCATTATCATAGCGGACTTAATTAAAATATATCACTCTTCCCTCGCTATCAGTTGGCAAACCTTCGTTATTATTACTGTTAGTTGGGTTGGTCGGGTAAATTTGATACGAATTTATGATTAACTAACTAATCTATAATTAGTGTATGTTAACTGTAATTTTATTTTTTTCCGTAAATATTTTATGTTCCGTAAATAGCCATAATCTTGATATATTGTATTTTAGAAATATGGCGGGATATTCATCTTTACTGTATTAGGAGTTGACATGTATAGAGAGGTTTATTTTAAGCAAGCAGCAAAAGTGTCAACTTGTAGTAGGTAGTGCATTGGAATTATTTGTTTTGTTAAGTTTTAGGTAGCTGAAAATAATTTTTTAAATTTCTGTGACGATTAAGAACACAGCTTTGGTGAACTGCCGGTATCTAGATATCAACGCTATACACAAACTTCATTCTTAACGAGTTGTCTCGTACAATGTTAAACTAAGAATTATTGGGATACTGAGTGACAATATTTATCATGAAACGCAATGTATAGAACCGAATACAATTACAAACTCCTAATCTTGTTTTTAAATATTTTCCGTTTTATATTTATGTTTTACTACGGCGTGTATTTTTTCTACAAAGCTGTTCTGTGTCGAGGCAAATTTTTTTTAATATGATTATGTAATTGGCATTTGAATTATACATAAGTCAACCAAATAGATCAAGTAAAAATAGTGATTCATTTAATCGTTTTAAACAAATTATCGATGGCTGAAGAAACGAAAATTGTAGGTGATTTACTTATGTAATTATTTAAATATAGGGGTTTTCATTAATTGATAAATAATATATAAAATAATAATAAAGAAATTACCACGATCTATTTAATACATTTATTCCATCTAAGCAGCACTCGAGTAAACAATGGCGCAAACACAGAAAATAGAAATAAAAAAATTGCTGTCTAAAGTTGGACAGATAGATAGAGGAAGGGATTTACACCGGGCTTTCATCGATCTCAAAGCTGCATTCGACACCGTGCCTAGAAAACAGATATGGAAAGTATTAGAACAGCTAAAAGTGAATAAGAAACTCAGAAGAGCAATAGAGAGTGTATACGAGAAAGTGAGGAATAGTGAGACTAGGTGGAGAACGGACAGTATTGAGGAAGGGATCAAGCAAGGCGATAGTCTGAGTCCACTTCTATTCATCCTGGTTATGTTCACGGTGATTAGAAACTGTAAGCAGAGAACCAGGAAGCTAAAGATAGGCAATTGGAACATGGCGGCGGTAGAAATCTAAAACATGGTCTACGCATCTGACGATATTGTGGTCTTGGCAGGAAGTAGAGAACAATTACAGGCAGCAGTAAACGTGTGGAACGAGGAAATAGAAGCAGTTGGATTAAAAATCAACATCGACAAAACAAGAACAATGCACATATCGAAACAAGAGCACCAACCAGCACAAAGAATCAAAATAGACAACAGACGTAGAAGAAACACAAAGATATGAGTACTTAGGAACAGTAATTGCAAATGATGGAAGAATAGACAGCGAAATATTAAATAGGATGAACAAAGCTAGTCAACTATACTACGCCATAAACAGAAGTATAATAGGAAAAACAGAAATAAAGACAGAAACAAAGTTACACATATACAAAACAGTATATGTTTCAATTTTGACCTATGGGATAGAAAGCTGTACTATGCTGGACAAACACAAATCCAAAATAACTATGGGGGAAATGAAGTACCTAAGGAAAGTATCTGGAAAAACGAGAAGAAATAGAATAAGAAATACAACTTTACCAACTGCAACAAATACCACAAGTAACCACAGTAGAAAATAAACGGCTAAAATGGTATGGGCATACGAAAAGAATGGCTGAACACCGAATCCCAAGACGAATACTAGAAGCAAGAACGGAAGGCAGACGACCAAGCGGTAGACCAAGGAGAATGTGTACAGATAACATCCAAGCTATGGCAGGGAAGTAAGGAAAAACGATGGGGGAATTAAACAGATTGACAGGAGAAAGTTTATATAAATATGGGTCCGAAAATGCTTTGTTGCCGAGTTTCGGTCTTCTAAAATGAGACTTGTCCAATCATTTTTCTGTATATAATTATGTGAACAGTTGGACCAACGTTTTGAGATTGTATGTCCATACTGTATTTATCAAGATTCCAGATTAGAGCCTAGTTTCGTTATAATAAATTCACCAGACGCGTCTCAAGTGGGAGAATCAGGTACTGTTTTGTACCCCCAACCGTTTCCGAGATAATTTAATTTGTATGAAGTATCGAGCTGCCATGAAAATTTGGAAACTTCGTACTATGTGGATTAAATTCGCAGCATAGATGCAGGACAACAAGGCAATGAAAAAGCTTGTGTAAACATTCGTCCTCAAACGCTTAGTTTATAAGGTACAACCCAGTTAGTGAGTAAGGTTACGTTTAGATGAAACATTTGTTGGGTTGTGTACCTTGTAAACCAAACGTTTGCGGACAAATTTTTATGAGCTTTTTTATTGTACTGTTGTCCTGATTCTATGCTGCGGATTTAATCGATATTGTACGAAGTTTCCAAACTTTTATAGCAACTTCGTTTTTCATAAAAATTTAATTATCTCGAAAACGGTTGGGCTTATTGGGTTCTAAAAATAAGAAAAACAAAATAATGTAAAAGGTATTGTAGGAAACAGTGTCCGATTCTCCTACTTGAGACTCTTCTAGTGCACTTATTAAAATGAAAAACTCTAGTTTGCAACCTAGATACACATAAAATTTCATAATACAGTATAACCTCCTTAATCCGGACAATTAAATGCACGAGTTGTGTCCGAATTATCGATTTGTCCGTATTATTGGATATTCTATTTATTTATTAGACATCATTAAAACAAGATCGTAACAGAAACAGCTTCTTTGTGTATAACGGTATTTGAATAAACTCTATCATCACTAGAAGAACTAGTTTCTCTGTTTCTACCAGAATCTTCTTCAAATTCCCGGATAATGTCATCATCTGTTAAAAATACCTCAGTTTCATTTTCTCCAGTAATCCATTCTTTAATTTCTGCCATTGTAAGCTGTACGTACACCTTCATTGATTTTCCCACTCAAATTTCTTATTTCAGCCTGGAAGTCTTGGGGTTCTTTTTCTTCAAGAAGCGTTTCTCTCAGAAGTGACAACGAAATGTTTTGTCTTCATCATCAAATTTATTAGACAGACGCGGAAACAGTGGTTTCCAGGATTTTTTAATCAATTCATTACTTATACACTACCATGCTTCATCGAAAGAATAGACCACATCTTTTAAGTTTATTTTTGTCAATGTTATTATCTAATATCAGAAGTGCTTTTTGAGATAAATTCAATTCACGCAGTTTTTGTTTTACTGATGGTACAAATTCTGCGTGAAACCACTCACGAATAATATCTTGGGTAATCCAGCCTTTTCTCTGACCTTTATAACAAACTGGAATAAAGGAATTTGCAAAAGCCCTAGGTTTTTTGCTGCTTTTCCTAGTACAAGCCGTTTCAATTTGTGACTACCCGTAAAATTAGCACAGGGCATGAAAGTTATCCTTTCTTTACTAATTTTTCGCCTTCTTTGGCAAGGCCCTCCAGAACAAACCTCTTTCATCTGCATTATAAATCTGATCCAATTGAAGGTCCTTTTATTTTATTTTCAACTCGAGTCAGTTCCATGTCAGATGATGATGATGATGACAATCATTTCTTTTTAAGGGTTCTACAGCATCAACATTACTAGAGAGTACCTCACCAGAAATATTCAATTGTCTCACACCAAATATTTCTTGGAGTTTGTGAAGCTACCCAGAACCTGCTTTGAAATCTTCAGATTGATTTAGTTGGTGGTAAAAAAATGGCCTTCTCGCTAATTATATCACCCGATAAAGGAGTCCCTGTAAAAATACAAAAGTTTGCTCAACCAATCAAATTTCCATTAAATTGCATAGCTCGTTTCATAGGTAAAAAACCTTCCCAATGGAAGTGATCATGGCTCTCTCCTGTAGAAACAAAAATGAATAACATTTTTCACATTTCTGGAAATGCACTCAGTTTGAGAGTTTTTCTGCTTCCTGTGCCGGAATCCGAGGATTTTCCAACAATTTTATCTTATTTTTATTTATATCAGCGACCGTTGATTTTTCTACACCATGTTTGTCTGCAATTGATCGAATACTTTGTCCAGATTGAATTAGTTTTATTATTTCAGACTCCTGCTTCACATTCAAGGTAGTGTGCTTCCTTTTTAACATTTTTCTTGTAGGTTACAGCATTGCGCTGCGCTGCGATCTTACTGAAGCGCGATGGGGAACTACCGACTTTACTACTAAGGAGAGTGACGCTTTGTAATGATATCGACAAGTCCGTGCGTGCGCGTATCCAAATTAACGAAGTTTGTCCGGACTATGAGTCGGCGAAGTGGATGTCCGGATTACTGAATGTCCGGATTAAAGTGTATCCGGATTACAGAAGTTGTACTGTATTGGTCCAACTATTACCATAATTATATGCAGAAAAGTGATCGGACGAGCCTCACTTTAGAAGGCTGTAACTCCGTAGCGAAACATTTTCGGACTGAAGTTTATATGGATTTTTTTCTTTCGGCGTGGAGAACTCGCTTGCTTGAGCAAGCATTTTATATACACTGTATATCCAAAGCAGTTCCCTGCAGCACCTTTGCCGTATTCCTCAACCTTATATCAATGCATCATTGTATGAATAGTCGGTCTTTGTCAATTCTCTCTTCTGCATGGCTTCTTCTATATTTTTATAACCTAAGTAATATATTGTCATATGCTTTTCGCATTCATATAGCCAAAATTAGACAGGTGTGGACTGGTTAAGTGGAGTCTAAGTGGATCCAGACTTTTATTGTTGTGTGAAAGTCGGAGTTTTCCAGCATCGAAATATTTCTATTTGAAACGCTCCTTTATACATACCATGGGTTCGAGGTTTTATGTATCCTGTGAAAGATGACACAGTAGGTTCTATCATTTGAGATATTTCTAAGTCATCGTTTAATGTTATAAAAGCACTGAGTCATGTACAGTTGACTTTTTAATGTGTGATTCATTCAGCAGTGCGAGTAAGGCATTAACATTAATCCAGCCAAACGGTCTGGGTATTTTGAGAAACATACTTCTTGATTTTAAATGGTGCCCTACTTAAAAAGAAGTTTCGTTGGATGGTATCCTTTGCTAAAACTTTTTCGGCTAAGTATTTCTGTAGTTGTCGGTGATAATTTTAACGATTGCTGGGGAACTTAAATGGGATGTTTTCGTGCTTGCGTGCTTTTTGTTTTAAGCATAAAACAACTCTTCAACTTTTGCCCCTTACACGATTATATTTAGAATTGTCTGCGATTTCTGAAACTGAGTTTATCCATCAATTACACGTTTAATATTTACTTCAACTATGCGCAACTTATTTCACTTATTTCAGACTTATAAGCACACATTCATGATTGCATATGCAAGTGTTAGTTGCTATTGAATTTTGCTTTTTGGAAGTTAATCATGAAGTGTTGTCTAATTGTTTACCTATTACGGCAATGCTTATTTAAATCTAAATGCCGTACGATGAGGTCGTACTCATACGTAGTAGATTTACTTCAACAAAAGAAAATGTCATGGAAAATGGCGTGTGGTAAAAACCGCGAAGTTGATCGTGCACGGTGCCACTGCATTGCGTACAACTAATAGATCGGGTCGCTCTCGACAGGAATTTCTAACCACCACAAAAGAGATACTTTATGCATACGTTTGTGTGGCATATTCGATATTCAAATAGCTTTTCATGATATTTGTATTGCTTGCTTGCTTTGCTTGCTTTGAAAGAGCGAGATCTAGGACGCGATTTTCCAAGCATCTCTATGCACATAGGCCATATGGCCCATTGTACACCCTGACTAAGAATTTTGCCTATCTGGGGTAATTCCAACTCCAGTAGTGATTTTTAACGTGTCACACATCGCAGTGGCACGGGACCTACGGCTTTACTTCTTATCCGACAGAAGGCGCATTTTCAGATTTTTCCCCGCTAGAAAAATCTCGCCGACCTCAGCCAGGTTTGAAATGATATTTGTATACTAGTTGATAAAACTTTATAAATATAGGAAATAATATGATGCCAATATCTACTGCTTATGTGTCGTATAATTACGTACCGTCGTGGAATTTCTGCTAAAATATATCGCTATTTTCGAAGATTCTTCGTGGATCTTCTGAAGAATTAATGTAATTAAGCAGAAATTAGTTACCTACTTTCTACTCGGAAAAATTATTCCGAGACCTTTCTTTCGTGTAGACGTTTTAAGGTTTTTATAAACAAGTTTGATCTCCATCACCTTAATGATCAATTACTATAAATTATTCTCCGAGTTAAGTGTAACTGTACTAATTCCCATAGAATCAACACCTCAACAGTATATACACGCTTTTGTCCGATGAAATTTAGTATGTAGGTCTTCTTTCATATTTAAATATTGCAATTTAATGTAATGGAGTGGTTCGGTTTGCATTTAAATTTTTTAACTTTTGACGCGAATACTACGGTCGGCATTCAAAGCCCAAATGTTTTGTGGCAAACTAATGATGATTGAATACTTTTCTTTTTTCTGCAGGGTGTGCTATTTCATGTACTAAATTGCTTGAATAGTTTCACATGATATAATAGGTTCATGATCACTATGCTGCTTTTTTTTGTAGTCCTAATATAATAATACATTTGCCAAACTGTAAGTGTAACATTGCTTGAGGCATTTCGTGCAAAAATATACGGTGTGAAAACTGTGCTGCACTGTTACTAT
Source organism: Limonius californicus (assembly GCA_014611495.1). Taxonomy (NCBI): domain Eukaryota; kingdom Metazoa; phylum Arthropoda; class Insecta; order Coleoptera; family Elateridae; genus Limonius; species Limonius californicus. Next base: position 60,876 of record JABXWE010000745.1, on the reverse strand, counting down.
TATTTACAAATGATTGTGAATGTCAGAGTCATTGTCAAGATACACCGTGAATGTTTTCAAAGTGGAATGAACGGTCTTCTGTGGTCTACATCGTTTGTTTCTATTTATCTTCGAAGAGTCACGACCTAGCGATATTACAGATTGCTTTTTGCCGTCTTATTATTTTGTTGTATTTTATTATTAGTCATACAGTAACGAAATTGACCTTTTGGATTGGTTTACTTTGAAAACAAAGGTTTAATTTAAATTGTATTCACTTATCGATAGTATCTAAAGCAAAATACGAATTGTTTCAGTACATCGTCTTTAACATTTCTGATTCAATAGTGGGGCGTTCTCATGATTCAGCTTGCGTTGAACAACAATTGAAACCTAAGTTGATCAACAACTCGTTTTCACGGTTGTTAAAAAATTTAAAGAGCAGTGCAATTTAAAATGGCGATGAGTGATAGAGCAATACGTAGCGGATTTTATGATGTTCTTGGCCAATAGTTGTTTGCCACTACAAAGCACAGAAAGCGGCGTTTTTGGGTACGATTGTGAATTTTAAGAAGAAATCTTTTAGAGGCTGCACAAATATTGTTGCAAGAATTGGCTGCGGAAGATTCCGATAAGTTTGGAAACTATGTAAGGATAAATGAAGATAAGTTTATCCAAAAAATCAAAGTAAATTAGTTCGCAAGTCATTTCATATAAACAAAAAGTTTAAAATTGACATTTGTAGCTTTTTGTCAGAGAAAATTTGAAAGGTCCGGAAGGATTTTTACCAAAAACAATTTTCTAGTTTAACTATTGTATTTGTTCCATACTTTGAACCTTCGCTGTACGAATGGGTTTTTATTCTAGAAATGGAACTTGATTATCCAATGGAATATTTTAGTACGCTATATTAACTTAAGTAAAGCGAATGTGGAATATATTGCCTAGCAATTTATGTAATCATTTACCAAGGATAAAAAAAAAAGTGACATTCGTATTGAAAAGGCCAACGTCAGTATCATTTCATTAGTTTCGTTTGATATTGCGTGCTTTCACAGGATTGAATTTCAGGTAGCGCTATTTTTAGTTGAAGGGGGAATTTTTCGAGAAGCTCTTAAAATTGGATTTGATATATGCATAAACCTATAAAGCATCCTCGCCTTGCAGATATTTTGGGTTAAGTTCCTCGCATTTTTCATATGCACACATTTCGTTATCGACAGGAATAGCGCAGCGTTTTTTATCCGTACAAAAGCTCTGCTTGTTTAATATACTCAAATTTTGAATGTGTGCTATTTCGTCCTAGTGTCTTCTGAACGGGGTCCAACAGAAAATTAATCTTTCCCAGCAAATGCTCCAATATCTGATTTTCATTGGCAGTGATTCTGTTGTGTGTTCTCAATTAGTTGCTGTACAGGCCGATGTTTTTGCTGTCTTTACACCACCGCCTTAAATTCATTTATCATAGCTCCCATAAACGTCACCTAATCGTCCACAAATAATTAATTTGCTGATTGAAAGCACATTGGGACCCCATTTGTGGTGTCATATGGCTTGGGTTAACAGCTCTAAATTTGTAAGATCAACGAACCTGGTACTAATGAAATGTTCCCTACCTGAAATGATTAGTGTTGACGTGACTGTGACTTTGACTCGGAGCAATGACAAGGACATCTTTAAAGGTTTGTTTTTATTATCTAGAAACTTGCGTCACTTTGCTCCATATAACTTATAAGTATCATATGTTGTTCGAAATTAACATTTTGTGTGGGGAAATGTTAATTTACATATCTTAATCTTGGTGTTGATTTTTATGAATTAGTACTCCTCAACGACAATTCTTCAATTAATGGTAAGAAAGGTACAGTACAGCTATAAATTGTAGCCGAAGAAAAACTTTACTAAAGAAAATTGACTCACGAGGATTAGTAGCCCAAATTGTGCAGACTCTAGGATCTTTACTTTAAGATGGATTTATCGTTCATTCTATAACTTTTGCATTCGGGATGAAGCATTAATCCTCCACAATGTATAACCTGATCTTGTAACCCTCGAAATGTGACAAATCTAGTGTAACATCAATTTTGCCGCTACCAATGTAAGCGTGTCTATTCCCTCGGTATACTAATGAAGTCTCACAAGTTTGTAGTTAATGATATTTTGCGACAGTTTTAATATTACATATTTTACTTTGTTCTGTATGGATGTTGTGTTTAATATGCTAACTGTACCGTATGCATGAATTATAGAGATACGTTCGTCAGTATTAGTAAGAAATATAAATAGTCAGCAAGTAGAATTGTTTCCAAGAAAACTACAGCTAAAATTGGTACATTGAGACGAGATCATTTTTCGTGAACTATCAAGAGATCCAAAAAAAAGCTGATCCCCAGCGGGCTGTGGAATGAAAAGTCACGTCTTTTGTAGACTAAAGGAATGTTTATAACGTCAATTTTAGGTTAGGTTGTGTTAGCTGGCATTAAATAATAATGAAACCTCATTTTTAGGAGCAGAAATATTTTATTGAGCAACAGTAAAAGAAATGAATAAACCTGAACTAATGTACTGATCACAACAAATGTTGAAAATATCTGCCTTCTTCCTCCAAACATTTCTGAACTCGTCTTCTCATACCTTCAAAAACATTTTGTAGTAATTGAGGTGAGTTGTTAATTTCTTGACAGTTTTCTTCATTTCTAAGTATCAGGTCGTTTAAATCATTAACTGGAGTTTTAAAAATGGTGTTTTTCCAATAGGGCCATAGAAAAAAGTCCAAAACGGTAACATCACAAGAGCGAGGGGGCCAGGGTGTCATCAAAATATTCGCGTAAAAAATTAATTGTATCTGCAACTGCATGAGCTGTTGCGCCATCCTGTTGCAGAAAACCATCCCGTAGCTCATCATCGTGATCTTCATTTAAGAAAGGTTTGCAATAATTCTTTCCTGTACCTTGTTGCAGTGCCTTCGAAAAATATTGGCCCAACTAACCTATGACGACTCATTCCAACCCAGACTCCTATTTTCTGTGGATGAAGGGGAGCTTTAATTGTAACGTGTGGATTCTCGCTACTCCAAATCCGCATATTCTGTGAATTAACATACCCATTAAGGTAAAACCAGGCTTCGTCGGTAAAAAAGGTTAAATTTAACTGCTCATCATTGAGATTATCCAAAAACCAACGACAAAACAACTCTTTTTGGATAATCCTGTTCTAAAAGCTCCTGAATGGAAATAAATCGGTAAGGATGCAGATGCAAAGCTTGTCTCAATATTCTGTGGCATGTACCGTAACTTAAATCATCAACTTGTTGGCATAAATGTTTAATTGGTGTTTTTGGAGCCTCGTCAATTCGTTCTCTTACAGTTTCAATTAAAGCAGGTACTATCTTCTTTGGCCTACCAGACCCTTCTTTCCTTCCAAAACTTCCAGTTTCTCCAAAATTGCTGACTAAATTCTTAACCAAAGCATAAAATTTTCGGTATGTAATAATTTAATTGGAATACCTCTCTCGAAATGCCACAAAACAAGGAGGAAGCGAATAGATCCATTCTCCGTCAACTTGAAAGCCGTTCCGAAAGTAAAATGCAATAATGAATGGTCTTTGAAATGTATTAAAAATCATTTTAACAATCTGTCAGATTGGTATCAAAACAAAGATAACTAATTTATCTGACATCATAAACATTCCTTTAGTCTAGTAAAGACGTGACTTTTCATTCCGCAGCCCGCTGAGGATCAGCTTTTTTTGGATCGCTTGATAATGCTGAATTTAAGCACTTCGATGAACCCAAAGTATTATCATAATTGATTCAAACTAGCTCGAAATGTGATACACTCCGTAGGTTCAATTATTTGGAACTGAGCCAGCCGAGAAATGCAGTGATATAGATCGGTGGTTGCAATTTAACGAGGGTGGGCAGTGTAACGAGGATTTGCTGTTTTATTCGTATCTGTTACGAAGTTAGAGCTACATTAGGTTGCTTAAATTTGTGTCTGTAGATGTCGATAGAATTAGTTTTTCTTTGGTATGCGCAGTTAATCGAGCAGAATTACATAAATGGATTCGTCTTGCCATATTTATTCCCTCGTCAGATGTACATTTTATTTAATTATCGGATTATCGGTTTAGGTACTAACAAATGGAAAACTGGTGATTTGGATAAAAAGAGCTGGTAAAATAGTTGGACGACATGGAGAGTATGCTAAATTGAAGCAGTGCCATAGTAATATGGTGATTGAAATCAGATAAGAATCAGTTAATAAGCAAACATTCCTATGTAGAAGATACAATTAGTATTGGTAGTAATTCGTTATATTCAAGTTCTCTGATAACCCGTGGATGCAGTATGGAGATTTTGTGTTGGCTAAGATACTGGTCAATTGATTGAATTATTCCAGAAATTCCTAAAATTTTTGTTCGTCACATGCTATAATAAATAGGTAGTAATAACTTTTCATAAGCCAATTTTTTTGCAATCGGCCTTCGAGTCAGCTCCATGTCAGATGATGATGATGAGAATTCAAGGAACTCGTAAGTCTTAATGCAAGATCGCACCAGCTGCGATTATAGATTTTCAGACTTATTTTTCGCGGCGTATTATTAACTTCAATTTTCCCGTAATATTTACTTATGCATGGGTTGCAAGTAAATGGATCCGCCTTAATACGGTCCAATTTAATAAAGTTATTTGAGCAGGGTCTTTGGGATTAAAAAACTGTTCCGCGATCGTTAATGTAATGTAGCCCCAAGGATACATATTCCGCAAGGGTAACCTTTATTTCGTACATAGCAGCACCATCGTTATGTTTACGAACTCCGTATTGGTTTGTGTGTAATTAAATCGCTTATGCGTATGCAGGCTTTTCATTCACCATAAATTGAAATTCACTAATTGAAAAAATTACTCGAGGAAAATGAGACACTAGTATCTAATCTAATATGCTCGATATAAGTGCAGTATGCATGCTGTGCTAATGTAAGTTTTAATTGCTTTTCTAAAATCATGAGTCTTCGTACCGAAGAATATCTGTCTGATATACTTCTAATAAGAACTTCGCATCCCAGCCTGGGAAACAACTTTATTTTTGTCATAGTGTACGGGGCCTGGCATTTCAAAACTTCATTGGGGCCTTCTTAACTCTAACCGCATAAAAAAATGTAATATAGGATTTTTAGAGTTTTTGAAAGCCCGAATAAATGTTGTTTTCACCGTAACATGTGAAGACCATCATTTTTTATACCTACAACGACAATAGATTTGTTCCTAAATCAGTGATACAACATACATTACAAGTAGTGGTATTCCGTGAATGCCCTGACCAAAACTAAGCAAATTCATATTTTCATCTTCTGTGTAAAGGGTAATGGCCAGTTAATTACCTACAATGGAGTGGGTTTCATGAGCTCTCTATGCACATACGCCGAGCAGGAGGCTAGCCAAACCCGTCAAACAGAAGTTCCACTACAAGGTTAACGATTGTCAAAGACTTTCGGATGACAGCCGAGACCGACGGCTTTACGTGCCCATCCCAAGCACGACCGGTTGCATATTCCACCATACGCATACCGTTTGACCGGCGTCGGCAGTACTTGGCCTTGCAACCGATTCAATCATGTTTTGTGAATTCTAATTGCGTTTACGTTGGTTTAAAACTTTATACAGGGCAATTACTTCGAATCCACGTCTTTTCGAAAATATAGGCATGTGTAGAAGTTGAGAAGCGCATTGCAGATGACGTATACCTGTCTACTTTTATAATACGCATACGCGCCTTTGCATAGCTCAGTGGGCAAAAGTTTTGGTTTACAATATGATTAATTCATGCGTCGAGAGTTCGAATCCTGTTATATCTATATAGTTTTTTTTTATGTAAACGATTTCTTTATATAAATTTAATCGCTCCATATAAAACAGCCGTAAGACCAATTCAGACATACGCGACGGATAGAGCTGATACCCCAAAGACGATGCAAATGATGAGAACAGCGGAAATGAAAGTGATAAGAACGATACAAAGCAAGATACTTCATGACAGAGTCCGAAGTGAAGATCTAAGAGAAATAAGCAACATACAGGATATAGCGAAATTAGTAAATCAAAGAAGAAAACACGTGGATAAGATGGAAAATAATAGATTAGCTAAGATGGCAAAGTCCAATAAACCAGTGGGGAAGAGAACGCAAGGAAGACCACCAAGAAGATGGCGAGAATGCTCGACATCAACATCCGAAGAGGCTTAAAAGGAGAAACATGCAATACCTTACCTATATGGGCAACCATATATGAAAAAAGAAGAAGAATCGCTGCGTAGGAGAACAAATACATTTCAGAAATTATTTATTGTCTAATAAAGATCTCGCGTGGTATATTTAAATAAAACAGTTCACTTCGAGATTTCATATTTTCACATGAAACCTTTCAGTACGAAAGTCAGAATTAAATTGTATTTGCATTCTAACAGCGTTCGATTGTTTGGTTTTCTCTAAGGCTCAATAACTTTGATTTCTGCATTGGTCGGGTTTATCTACATACTACTTAAAAAAGGGACTTCGACGTACTTTCTTGGATCCCATCCAATCCAATCCCCTGTCCTCAAATTACCTGTCGTACTCGTAAGTCAGATTATCGTGGCATGGGGTGGGCCTGGCGTAATCCAGGATTGACCCTCGAGTCGGCTCCATATTAGATGATGATGATGATGATGATGATGATGATGATTATGAGGAGAATAAAAACTTTCGTCTAACCCACGTGGTAAGATGCAATACGTGAAAGTTATGTCTACCGAAATTAACCATATCAATAAGTTTTTGGTAGACATCTGGTACCATGTTGCAGTTACACCCAGGGGACTGCGTTATTCTACCAAAATCGCTTGAGTTTGAATCCTGAGCATTGCACCTTCTCAGGGAGTTTGCGCTCTGTTAGTTGTAGTTGGGGCATGGGGATTTTCAACGGAGGGCATCCTAGACCTGGATGTAGCACGAAATGTGCTGAGCCAGGATAAGCTGCCTTTGGCAACTCAAGAATTAAAAAAAAAAAGTTGCACTCAATCAATTTTGTAGCAACCCCTCTTCTGTGTTACTGCTTTAACAAACTCGTTGACATTGATTATGATACTGTCGATAATTATACCGCTTTTGTGTGTAATTACCGAAAGGTTGCATGAAAAGGTCTATGATGATTTATCGCCATTCTTATTGATGCTTTTAATTAATATTTTTTCTTTCGCATGAGTCAATGCTCCAGAAATCGTTTAAAATGATTGCGTTAATGTCGGTTCAGCGAAAAAAAGCCATTACGTTTAAGGTTAACTTGAACTATTATTGCCGTCAATTAGATTATTATTGTAATCTAAAATGCTTTTAGCAGTAGTCGGGCGCGCTCTTGTTAAATCTAACTGCTGTCCATCTTCGCCGCTGTTTATTTTCCGGTCATTTTATACCTCGCGTTCGCGGAAAAGCTGTCATCGCGAAATTTATTGTGCGGCATATTTGCTAAAAAGCATTGCTTCCGGCTTTCCGCCGCGCAATTTAATGCAGGAAAAGCTGGTGTTCTAGGAATATAAATATGGTGGCTGCCCGAAGGACTTGATAATGGCCACTCTTCAGTGGTTCGTTACTGAAAGTAGGTGAATTCCACAAAAAAGACTTGTGGGTTTCGTGCTGTTTACGTGTAAGTGCATTGCCCCATTCATTTTGCATACCTTATCTTTGTCATGGTATAAGTAGGTTAAATTGTAGGGAAAGAAGAAGAGAAATTGTATCATCTGTTTGTGTATTAGGTTTTTTAACGAACACGTGTTGGATAATGGCCTGGGAGGGGGAGTTGGATGGTTTTTGTGTCAATTGCTGAATCATGCTTTAACAGTACATGTGTTGAAGAACGTTTTGCGTTTCGGTTTTTTTGGTAGTCTTAAGTAGTCGGCTATACTAAGCTTGCGTGAGAATTTCACGTATTTCAACTCTGTGGAAGCCTTCTTTATTGCTTCCAGCTAGAATAACGTATGTTCGATTTTTTTATGGTTTATTGGTAAATGTATAAACCGAGTTTTATCGCAATCTGAAATTTTCCATTTTATTTGCTGTTTAATGTAACGTAGCGCAACTAGAGAGTGACTTACGATTGTCTGAATGCACCTTAAGTAACCCTGAATGGAAAATTGTTAAAGATTTTCGATTTTGATTATCTATTGCACTTTATAGAAGGTGATCATTTTTGAATTCAATTTTTCGTCAAGTCGTTAAGTAATTACTAGTATAGTGTTTTTATTCTCAATTGGCACACTTTACCTGGAGAGGCTTATTTCGTAACACCGGATTAAGCATGTCGCGTATACTTCAACTCCTTACTGGACCTAGCGCAGGGTCGTATTTAGAATTGCAAGGTATATTAACAGAAACAAAAATAAATTGCTTCTTACAATTTTCGAAATTAAGGATAATTTGACGATATACATTTGCACACATTAAAGTGGATACTAATTAAGTAATTATCCCTTGTCCGCATTCTTTATATTTACAGAGAGAGAGAATAGCTACTTTATACTAATTAAGAGATCTTTAAATACAAATTAGTTGATATTACAGTACAAACAGCTTATTATATGTTATTATATTTAAGTTTAAATCAAATACCAAATGTGAATGTCGTCTTTATATTGTTATTAATTTTATAATTTATTAATTATTGTATTATAAATTGTAATCCTACTGAATAAAGTAAATAGTGGTGCATATTTGAATACTCTTTTGTTCCATATGATCATATTAAGTAATATAAATATAGCGGGCGCCCTGAGTCGACCATTTTTTTCCCTTTTTCTGAAACAAGAAGCTGGAAATTCCCCTTAATACGTGCAATGTCCACTTCGAGCGGTACAGCACGCAGATAATCAGTTAACAATTTTTAACAATACAAATGCTTTTACCGGGAGTTAAGCCTCGCCAGGTAAAGTGTGCCAATTGGGAATAAAAACACTATACATGAATTTTAACGTTTCTGAAATCCATCCGACATGCAACTTTTCAAAATGAGTAAGTGATACTCGGGAACGATTTATTTTTATACAGTAAACTATCGACTATCCGTGCGTGGATTTTCGGTTTGCAGATTATCCGACCACTACTTTTTTATGCGAACGAACGTTACATATTATTTTGCTCCAAAAGAGTGTAGTAAACGTACTACAGGCCTGTTGCATTTTACATTCGCCAACAGGAATTGTAAGTGCAGTGCCAATTTTTTTATAATTTTATGCTCAGTGAAATGAAAACCGCAACACCAAGAAGGGGTAGAAATGTTTTGACCAAACTTGGCAGAAACGTTTAACTACTAAAAAGTAGCAATTGATTAAAATTTTAAAGAAAAAGAACAAAATATAAACATACTTTTTATTAATAATTGGTTGGTCCCCCCTCCCTATTAGTTACACACTCCCCCACTCTTCGTGGCATCGATTCTAGCAGATGGTCGATTTCCTCTTGAGGTATTGTGTCCCAAGCAACCTGTAATTCGTGCTGTAGAGCTTGCAGCGTCTGCGGGGGATGCAGCAAGTCCTTCAGTCTTCTCCCCATAATGTCCCAAACATGCTCGATGGACGAAAGATCGGGAGATCGGGGTGGCCATGGCAAGAGATTGACATTATCCTCTGCAAATCGGTCCATAGAACGTGTTGCAATACGCGGACGGGCATTATCCTGCTGGAAAAGTGGGTCTTCCAACTGCTGAAGAAATGGAAGAGTTTAGGGTTCTACCACCTCATCCACATATCGCTGGGCGTTCATATAGCCTCGGATGAATAACAAACGGGACCTACTCCCATAAGTTATAGCACCCCATATCATAATACCCACAGTTTGGTGCACATGCCTCGCAACAGAAAATTCAACATTGCGACGTTCCTCAAGTGTTCGTCTGACCCTCATACGGCCATCATGCATCCCCAAACGGAATCGGGATTCATCACTGAACACCACCCTATGCCACTCTAGGTTCCAGTGATTGTGATTGAAAAACTGTCACTGATACGAGGGGGTATTGATATCTAGTTAGCCTGGAAAGTGTCTAGTAAAGAAAAGTGAATATGGTTGCTATAGTTACAACTATGATGTTTTATAAATAAGTTGTCAAATTTTGACATCCATAAGTTGAACGGTGATCATACTGTGAATTTTTGAAAACAGCATGTCTGAGAAATAGGTGGAATTTGGAAAAATCGAGTTTCGGTCAGTTATTAAGTATTTCGTAGGTGATCAGTGTCCTTCATACGCCACTATAAAAAACTGGCTTGCGGAATATAAAAGTGGAAGATCAGATGTGAAAGATGAGCACCGCCCTGGAAGACCAATTTCTGTGACCACTTCGGAAAACATTGATTCTGTCCATGATATGATTTTAAAAAATCGACGTATTGGGATTAAAAATATTGCAGAAGCGTTGCACATTTCTTATGAACGCGTGTGTCACATCATTCATTACGACTTGGGCTTGAGAAAGCTTTCGGCGAAATGGATTCCAAGATGCTTGAACGTTGATCAGAAGCGCGTTCGATTGACAGCGTCAAAGGAAATCTGCCACCGTTTAGCAGAAGATTCCTCAAACTTGTTGGATCGGCTTATTACTGTGGACGAAACGTGGATCCATCATTATGACCCAGAGACTAAAGAGCAATTCAAACAGTGGAAGCATGTTGGTTCTCCACGACTCAAAAAATCCGTGTTCAAAAATCGGCTGCAGGATTTGTGCTTCAGTTTTCTGGAACAAAAATGGGATAATTCTGATAGATTATTTGGAACGGGGTAGAACTATCACGGGAGCATATTATACTGAGTTGCTAACTAAATTACTTAAGAAAATTGTGGAAAAACGCCGCGGAAAACTTGCCAGAGATGTGCTCTTTGTGTAAAACAACGCTCCTGCTCACAAATCGTTGATTGCACCTTAAAAAATTGATGAAATTGGTTTTGACTTAGTTGACCACCCGTCCTAGTCTCCGGATTTGGCACCGTCGGACTATTATTTGTTCAAAAACATGTGAAAAGTATAAGATTTTCAACAAACGACGAAACAATATGTGCCGTTGAGGAGTGGTTTGCAGACGAAACCAAAGATTTTTTTTTTTAATGGCTTAGAATTACTTTATGAACGTTCTGCTAAATGTATATATAAGTCTTAAAGGAGATTATGTTGAATAAATTAAATTTTGTTTTGAAATATTGTAGCGTTTTATACGCCAGGCTAAGTATTTATCAATACCCCCTCGTATGCTATTTTATTATTTATAATTATATATTATTTATATAAGGTAAACATTAGAAAACAATTGCTCCGCTGCTAATATCGTAATTGTAATAATTAAATTCAATGGCCTGCGAAACGAACGCATGTCGTGTGAGAACTAGAACCACATCAGCCGTTTTCACAAATTTATAAAAACAGGTTTTATTTGTGTATCGATGTAAACATTTTCAAAAATATTTTTTGGTGGTATAATGTAGCATTTTTCAGTGTAATTCTATTATTTTTTACAATTGATGATATGAACGAATGTTCCAGAAGGAAGTGAACTGAATCTATTATAAATCATGTTAATATTTCTAAAAATCAGGGAATGTTATCTAATGAAGTCATCTCTTCGGGCGTAGATTGCGTCGTCGTTGAAATGGTTGCTGCGTGTAGCTCATAGTCCCAAGTATCTACCAAGTCAGGAAGTACCATCAGGAATCTTATTTTTCTAACATTTTGATATACCCGGTGACAAAAAATACTTCTTCGTTTTGCACGGTCATCGTTTTGTTTTGTGGAAGTTATGCATCATACTTGTAGAAAAATCAAAAACGTGTTTTCAAAATTTATTCTCTATAAAAAAGAGAGGAGTCGTCGAACATAGTATTTTTCGTAATGCTTTGAAACTCTTGCATGGGGTCGAAACGCCTTGCTCTCCGTTGTTTTTATTACAATTTATTTACAATCTGTGCATACAGATTTAGTAAATTGTTTGGGCTGTTTATTTGGACATGTAGAAGTATACTCAGTAGTATGCTTCTGTAGCAGTGGACACAAGTCTTTTGTGGCTTTTGGACACAAAAATAAACTTTCTGTCCGTAAAAAATTTTTATGGCTGATACTTTTCTCTCTCTTGTAGTTAGGGCACTATTTAAAATAAAATATTTTAGAAAAAATTATATTGTTACCTACAATTTGAGTGTTGTATGCTATTTAGATATTTGCAATAGTTTCGTCGGAGCTATTACTGCAACTAGTGTAATTACTCTTTATCGACATAGGAAGGAATAATTTATAATTCCAAATCCTGCACAAACAGCAACTATTCTTTAGGAATTTGAGAAAGTGCGGATGTAATCTCCGCTTATCAATAATTACTGTGCAAATAAATACCGCAGCCTTTGTTGAGGTTTCCAAGCCAAGAGCATAGCTTATAGACTCCCCAGTACTTGTCACATTACGTTATGTACGGATTATTTAAGGAGACACGTCAAAACGATTAACAAATGGTCAGACTATACGTTGCTATTTAATGTTGTACTTGATGATAAAATCTACTACTTAATATAGAATAGGAATACCGACAATAATCTATAATAATAGTTTTTCACTGCGGAAGTTCTGTACGTGTGGAAATTTTATTTTTGTAACAGAGTTATAACAATTCGTCTCGCGAAGAGGATGTTATTGTTGTCTTTGAGTCGGCGATGCTATTATATTGAACTGATACCGTAATATGATTGTTCACTCTCCCTGGGCGGATTCTGCTACAGCTGACTTAACAGTTTTTAACAGACCTGTTTTCTGCGTTTCATCCCTTATTTATTTCGCGTACCACAGTTTGCTGCCAACGAATTGTTCTGGTTGAATGTTGCAATAGAGAATAGTAAATAACCTAAAACTGTTTCCCCCTTTTTAGTTTAATTAAGATTTATGTCGTTAGTTTTGATGAAATTGATATTTTTTTGGTTGTGGTAAATTTCTCTAGTTCAGTGAGAGTGATCCTGATTGTAGAACCCAATTCTATAAAGTTATGATTACTTACTTATGTATTTCTAGTGGTCGCAGATCTCTAGATGAGATTTGTCCTCCCCTATTATTTTGCTACAGATTCCTGTCTTGTGATACTTACTTTAAATTATCTGCTGCTTTCACTTTCTTCAGGTGTTTATGATATATTTACTGTGTTTTAAGATATAGCACATATATGTATTGTTTTGTCTGCTCGCATCACGTGTTCTATCCATCCTAAATTATGATCAGTATAATAATAATCATCGATAAATTATCTTTTCAGAAGTCGATTTTTGTTTGATTTGCCATGATATTGTGTCTTATTTGGAATTTTTAAGAAACGACTTGCTCAGTGTTTGATGATCTATTTATAAATGTTGATGATCCTAGTTTGATATGCGTGAAATACTAAATAATTGTTTTCCTTGCAAATGGAATAGTAGACGAGAACCAATAAAGTACAATTTCCAAATCTACCTACTATTACTTTTTTTATTTTTATGGAATTACGTAGAAAGCCAAGTGTATGAAAACAGGACGAGAAATATAAGTTCAATTAAATGGATATACGAGGATGGTTCGATAACTACGTGGCCTGACAAAGAAAACGCAAGATTTTTTCGGCAAAAAACATTTTATTTTTCAATATAGTCTCTTGCTCGCTCCACACGCTTATTCCAACGATATTCCAAAATAGCAATGCCTTCATTGTAGGTCGATGAATCCAAGTCCTCCAAATAGCTATTTACAGCAGCGACTACCTCGGAATTAGACGAAAATCTCTTACCACCAAGCCATTTTTCAGGCTTGGAAACAAATGATAATCGCTGGGAGCCAAATCTGGGCAATAGGGCGAATGGGCCAGTAATTCAAATCCCAATTCATGAATTTTGGCAATTGCAATCGCAGACTTGTGGGCAGGTGCGTTATCTTGATGGAAAAGCACTTCCTTCTTTACCAAATGAGGCCGCTCTTTGATTTTATCGCTAAGTTGTTGCAACAAATTGGCATAATACTCGCCATTTATTGTTTTCCCCTTTTCTAAGTAGTTGACCAAGATAATTCCATGAGAATCCCAAAATACGGTTGCCATAACTTGCTGACAAAACCGTTTTTGCCTTCTTTGGTGGCGGAGAAGCTTTGTGTATCCATTGTTTGGACTGTTCTTTGGTTTTGGGAGTATAATGGTGGGCCCAGGTTTCATCGACGATTATGAAACGGCGCAATAAATCCTTCGGATTGTGACGAAAACGTGCCAAAAGGTCGCTCCGGTGTGAACAACCGCGGCACCCAACGAGGCGAGTATTTTTTCATTTCCAATTCTTCAGTTAAAATTCTGTGCACACTGTCATTTGAGATACCCACTATGTCTGCTATCTCGCGCACTTTTACTCGACGGTCATCCAATACGATACGGTGGACTTCTTCAATCATATCCGGGGCAGTAGCAGTTTTTGGACGTCCACTACGGGGTTCATTATTTGTGCTCACACGACCACGCTTAAATTCGGCAACCCAGTTTTTGCTCTCAACTCAGTTTTTTCCATTGTTTATAAAATCACACGAGACGTTCACTTAGGCGTACTGTCAAAAACAGACTAATTGATAGATCACTCTGTACTGTTATATTTAATCTAATAAAGCAGGGGTGGGCAAACGGTCGATCGCGATCGACCGGTCGATCGCGAACAGTTCGACAGTCGATCGCAGACAAAAATTTAAATAATTTACTAAGTTAATTTCAAATCTTTTAATTTAAAATGTGTACTAAAAATTTAGAAGACGATGAAACATGAATTTAAAATGAATAAAAATGTAACTCGACAACTAGAAGATGACATACAAAGTTGCCGATTCTGTTCGTAGCAGTTTGACGAGTCAACAGATATCGTTGATACTGCACAATTAATTTGTTTTATAAGAATTTAGTTCTTGCGATTTTTATGTAAAAGAAGAATTTTTAACAATACTTCCGATAAAGGGAACAACACGAGGTGCAGATATGATCGCAACTTTTATGCCATTTGCTGAAAAAACAAATTTGCCTTTGCATAAATTGGTTGCTATGTCTACTGACGGAGAACCTTCAATGATTGGTAGAAATCATGGATTCTAGCCCTTTACAAACAAAATGAACAGTTTCCTGATTTCATATCATTTCATTGCATAATTCATAATAATGCCTTATGTGCAAAAATATTGGATGTTAATGATATTATGGATGTGGCAGTGAAAATTGCTAATTCGATAAGAGCGCGAGGTTTAAGGAGGCGTCTATTCCGTAGTCAACTTGAAGACAATAACTCGAAATATGAAGATTTACTTCTTTTTTGTCATGTTAGGTGGCTCAGCCGAGAAAGCTTTTTCGAAAGATTTCTAAATCTTTTGCCTGAAATTATTGCATTTTTGGACACATTGGGAGAAAAACATGAACAATTGGAAGATCCAGTATGGGTAAAAAAAATAGCATTTCTTACGGATTTTATGGGCCATTACAACTCACTTAATTTACAATTACAAGGAAAAGCAAAACATATTATTAAGTTGTTCAGTTCGCTAAATGCTTTTAAAGCAAAATTAAAACTTTTTGCTTCACAATTAAAAAGGCAAAATTTTAAATATTTTTCATATTTAGAAAAACATATTAAACTTACTGGTGACTGTTTTGTTCTGAACTGGAAAATTTTAATCAAGAATTTGAGAGACGATTTGCAAATCTCAATAATCTTCAACCGATTTTTGAATTTATTTCATTTCCTTTTGGAGAATTCGATAACGAGGATATTTCATCAAATCTAGCTCATATGTCTCAATGTCATGCATCTACATCAAAAAATTAATCCAAAATATTTACCAATACAGTACATTGCACAAAATAGTAAATACAATGTATTTAATATATTATTATCAATAAAGACCTTAATTAAATTTTTATTTGTTTTTAATTTAACCCATTTTTCGAAGTCGATCGCGCATAAATAAGAAAAATTAATGTCGATCATACCAGTATTAAGTTTGCCCACCCCTGTAATAACGGATAGTTCTACACTACAGAATGGTAAAGAAGATTCCTCCGAATTCGCGCCATCTGTGTATTAGGCCACGTAGTTATCGAACTATCCTCGTATGGTGTATTGAATGGGTTGGTATTTCGTTTTCGATATTATCCGCAGGCGAATGGAACGCAAATTAAACATTTACTATATTCGAATTAATATAGCAAAACAACAGTTTGAAATTCATTCTGTACTCTTTGGGGCTGATTATGTCGAAAATGTAGTTGCGAAATACATCTGTAAAGTGTTACTGTTTCTGTTCTACACTCTAAAGGAGTACTAAAATGACGAAAAGAGGGGATTCCACTACAAATGTTGGTCGTTGCTACACAAAAGATAAAATATAAAGGCCTTTAAGAAAGGTATGCGATGATTTTGCTCAAAATTATTGGATAAGTGTTTTAGCGAATTTATCCGCACTTTACGCTTGTATTGATCCCTGCATCGTGAAAACTATGAAGTTCAAAAATATTAACGTATGTCAATATTTTAACCACAAATTTCTAGGTTGTTGTACATTAGGATTTAATTACTACGTATTCCCTTTTCATTACGCATCTGATAATTGTTGTTTTTGTTCCAGGTAAGCCAAAATTCGTAAAATCGAAGTAAATGTCAGAAAATTGCATGTGGTGGTAAGTACCTTGTAAAATATTTCCCTCTAATTTTATCTTATTTTTGAATATTTGTAAAAAGATATGTGCAAATACACTTAATTTTTAAAATCGTTGATTACTTTGTGCTGTGATAGTAAATGTAATTTTTCCTACTGACTTGTTGTCGGTGTTTTACATGTAGATTGCCTGACGCGTGTCGACAGTCAGTTTCATTTTGTGTTTTTTTGGTAATAATTACAGCATATACGCTGTAGGGTGTTTATTATATTACCAGGTTCGTTTTAATTTTGTTTAATTCAATAACAATGATCACTTCTCTTGACTGGGCAATTTAAATCCATCAACCATGCAAGCTTCATTGAGAGGGTTGGCATTTTTTGAAACGTTTCTAAAACAACAGGTCTCATACGGCATTTTCTGTATAATTTTCAGGATTACAATAAATTTGATGTGTTTTTACTCCTAGTATTATATGATTTTTGAATGCGGTTGCTTTTTATTTTCATAGTATTGTACCCTTCGGTATTTATCGTTTTGTGCAAGCGTTCATGCATCATCACGCGAAAGATTGCGCACATACCAGTCGTTCGGGACGTTCGCCATGCATTTGATAGCCAGATAGCAATTAAAACTCTAATAAAATGAGATCTGTGTTGTGAGTTTCTTGGCTGCTTGCCATATGTGCGACCCGTTGTTTTAAACGCTTCATATTCACACGTTCTTCTATCCACGATGAGCGATGCTCGTGTAAATTCGATACTGTTCATTGTTCATTTAGTTGTTTTTTTTAGTTTAAGCCATGGAGCCCCAATTTGAGTATTACTTGCTATCAAGTAACTTTAAGTTTGATGCACTCGTGTGATCCTTTGAAGCTGCACTCCAGCTGTTTTTGATTAGAATAAAGCCCATTAATTTTATTCATGTTTGTGTCAAAATATGCGTCCCACACCTGACACCAGATTTCTGTCTTGTCCAGGGGTTTGGGTTGTGCGTGCATTAACCATGTTCTTGTAGCGTATCAAAAGTGTCAGAAATTTATGAAATACTCATTTTTTTCTTTAAAATGACTGAGCGGGTTCCCAGAATAAACAAAACTAAAAATATGCGTGGGAGCTTCGCTACTGTATAGTATTATTTTTGTTAGAAATGTCACAAACAGCCTCGTCTGCCCGACAAGATTTTCATATTATTACACTATTTTGCCACATGTGTCATGTATTTAATTCTTGCTCGTTTATTTCGTCCGCCTTACAAATTTTATTAGCCAAATGCGCTGTAAACAAATTAGCAACGGGCGTCGAGATTGCACTTTTCAGTTTAACACATCCGTTAAGCTTCTTTATCTCATCTTTTCGGCGATTCGCTGTGCCGTTTTCTTTAATGCTATTTGCCTGTTTGCACTAGCGGAAGCGCACAAGACGGTAGGTGGTGTGAGATAAATCGCTGGGGCATTTATTATAATGTTCGGACATTATGGACTGGGATTATGAAATTTCGCCGACATAAAATACATTTCGCGAATGTATTTTGAGCTTAACGGCCACTCTTGTCACAGCGGCGTGAAATATCGTATGGTACGCTTCCAAACGATACTTTCTTACTTAATTTGTAAGTTACGGGAGCGATAAACAGCTTTTGTGATTCGGTGATTTATAATGGATGCATGCACATTACCTACTTATTATTTTATACTGATTCTAGATACGCGTGTTACGGGTAAAGTTTGGCACTCGGGATCAGTTTCTAAATGATGAATTATCCTGGGGCTAGTTAGTTTGTTGATATAGGATTCTAATACATTTATTATTATTTAAGGATCGTATTTTATAGATCAATGAGGTTCTGTATTTTGTTTGATTTAGTTAATATACAGCGTAATATTTATACATTATTTATAGGGTAGACGAGTGAAGCTGAGCATTTGCATACCTGTAGTGCTTTGCAAACAGCATTTATCACGAACTATGAAAATATGCGTGAAATGTGGGCGGATATTTGTTGAATTTGGGAGGTTATTGTAAACAGTTCGTTTTCGCCGCTGCATACGTCGTTCCGAGATAATTAGATATAACCTACTATTTCTAACTTTTAATTATCGAAAGTTTAGAAAACATTGAAAGTCGCCTGCGAAACTTACAAAGCAGAACTTTTTTAAATCACTTTCCTCACGTATTGATAGTATTATTAATTTTATTATGCAACTATTGTTTTTCTTGCGGTTTTCTGAAATGTTAAATAATATGAGGTAGAGTTACGTTAGATTTCTCTGCTATAATTTATTGAATTAGATTTTTGCTGTTTAGACATTCGTGTAGACAACATGAAGATAGGCCAATACATGCTCGGTACAATGAAGGATATTACATTCGATGATTGCTGTTCCCTTTTTCCAAATCTGATCTGTGATATTCACACATTCATTCTGTCTCCATATATCTATTGTAATTATTATTTCCAATATGACAGGCTCGGATTTTTTAAACCGATACGTTAGAAATAAACAAGTTTAAATTACATATTGATCGAGTCTATGTTTATATGCTAACGACATATGGCTGGATATTACATTTATCGCACTGAGCGAACCCTAGGTGTTAACAATTATTGTTGTGTTGTCTACTTTCAAATGTATAACGTAGCTCTTCTTGTGGAGGGATGAAATCATTTTTTTAGATTTATAGTACTTGGCGGTGTGCGGCAACATAAATTATTTTAATTTTTTTTAGCAATTGTGTACAGAGTTAAAATGTATTTTTTTATGTTGGGTATGTACATTTTGCGAAATGTGCTCCACTGTTGATGGTTTTAATCCCATGTTAAAATCCTGTATTGACTATTTGGACATGCTAACGCCAAAGTATTTTGTGTAGTAAAGCAATGAAATATCAAAACTAACTCATAACATTTACAAATGTCCGATTTCTTCGAATCATGTGAAGGCGCACTGTAGACTGCGAACAATGCTGGCCTTACGACCACCGCCATAGATGATCTACAAAACCACATAGTATGTGTCATATTTCGCACTCGCCGGAAGGGCACGTCGTACGTGTCAATTAAAGAGGAGTCATCTAAATATTGACATCAGAGATAAATAAAACACGAAGGTCATAGAAATATTCTTAGACCGTACGTGAGCGTAATGTTTTAAGACTTCACCCAAAAATGCGAAGCGTGTAACGTATGATGTAAGTGTAATAAAATGAAAAAGCGACGATTGAGTCATTTTGAAAACAAACCGTGGTATACTGGAAGTGCTTTCGGGAGAGAAATGCAAAAATGTTTGGCCTTTCGTTGAGTTTTGCATTATTTTGCGTACATTCTCCATTCGGCCTGTGCTGATAGTGATAATGACCTGGTGATCCTACCACAGATGGTTTATATGGATCTAAATTGCACAAAAATTTAAAATTTAAACCAAATAACTTGGCAACATTAGCTAACCCTTGTTTTAATATTCTAGTATGTTATATATTATTGTATTCCGATATTTTCACGAAATTGACCGTCCTATATTGAGAATAAATAAAAACACAAATAGACAAATGTTATTTTTTTTTCCAAAATTATCTCCAGTGGTTTTAATTATTCTCTTCCAGAACTAAGTTAGCAGTCATATTTTGAAATAATTAAGGTACCCAAGCAAGCAATTAGCTGTATAAGGAAAGTCATTTACAGTTGTCCAGCAAAAAGAAAATTTCAGCTTTTTATATTATTTCGCAAAAACAGCATCAACGTCCACTTTCGCGAAGCCCATTTGCATAAGTCAATCACATTTGCGCAATCTGTTCAGTTTTGGTTTACGCTTCCATGAGAAGTCGTGTTTCTAGTGGAGCTTGCATTCCACGAGATTTCATGGTTTTATGTAAAATTGTTTTTCAGATGGATAGTGAATGTGTTAGGTTTGCGGTTTGGTTTTTATAAGCCACTTTTGAAAGCGTTTGGAAGGTAATTATGGTTTTCCTTGTGTCGGGTGTGGAAATCGTTTATTGCCAACCATCAGAGCGAGCTGCTAGCCCATTAGAAATGGAGCAGAGAAATTGCTGTGAACTTATCGAGAAAAAGGGCATTTAATTTCTCACGTACACGTGAATTGGCTGGTCGTATTCCTTGGCAATTGTCGGGCATTTAAATGAAACTGAAGTATTGAATGTTGCGGGAAGATTAATGTATTCACGGAGTTCTCGATGTTTTCGAACAAACTTTCATTGAAGTTCTACTTTTGGTGGGTACCAAAAGGTATTAGAAATGTCTGTAAGACATTAACATTTGTGTTATGTTAGGGTGATGGAATTGGCCATTATTAAATTTAAAAATGACGCATGTATCAATTTTAGGGTTGCTAAAGCGATTAATTTGACTAAAAACTAATGGAGAGCCTGAAAAATGATGGATGATAGTAATTGTTTTAAATTATTTCAGTAATTGTTTTAAATTATTGAATATTATCGATGGCGTAGTTAGTGATTGTAATTACTGTAAATATCATGGCCTACTGTGAAACAATGGAGGTTTTCATGAAGTCCTTCGTCTAGTAAAAAATGTTCGTTTAATAGGGTCATGTAAATTTGAGACTTTCATAAAACGGTGCCTAAAGGCACATATTTACAGGCTATATACAAATAATGAAATAACCAATTAGTACCGGATGCAACCTAAAAGTATATAAGTATACAATATTATCGACTTTGGAAGAAGTAGTGAAATTTATTCATATTATATTATTTGCCCTACAAGTTTTCCTTGCTTGTGGACAAAAGGTTTTTGCTTCTTCTAGTTATATAGAGTTAATCAAATGTTTGTAACCATCCATATATCTCGGTAACCATTCGTTAGATTTTTATTAATTTTCGAACCGGGTCATTTCAAAATATGGCGGATTCGAAAATGATATCGCCAACGTTGCCACGTTTTCAGTTTTTCCGAAATTCCTGGCAACTTCATTATTACAAATGGAACACCCTATATATTTTTATAACATTCGATAGGGAATTTTTCAATGAGTTCATTGATATACCATTTGATATTTGTATTTTCAATAATCGCAAAAATATCGCAAAAAAAACGAACAAAGTACTGTTGAATAATCAAATCTAACAAAAACAAGGAAAGGCTACCCATTTAAGTAGGAGTTCAAATTGGCTGGCTGACAATGAGCTAAACGATTATACACTGCGTCTACACTGATTCTGATGTGTTCGCGATGAATATCCTCCATCACTCTTCGGATAACAACTTACTCATGTTCGAGATTATCTACTCTTTCTTTGTGTATGGTGTCCCCATAGAAAAAAATCTAATGGTGTAAGATCTGGAGAACGCGCTGGCCATTTGATGGTCCCACGTCGTCCTATCCATCGATTTCTGAATATGTCGTCAAGATATTGTCTTACATTATGTGCAAAATGCGGTGGCGCCCCGTCTTGTTGGAACCAAATATTTTGACGTACTCCACCATTTCCATCGGGGAAGAAATTTATCAGCGCAGGGACAATTTCGTTCTGTATCTGTCACTATTCAATGTTCCTTCATTAAAAAAATGACTACCAGCCCAAATATTCACTTTCTTGGGGAAGCGAATATGACTTTCTTGATCCCAATGAGGATTCTCGAAAGCCCAGTACCGACAATTCTGCCTGTTGACCGGTCCAGATAGACAAAAAGTGGCTTCATCGGAGAACAAGATATTCCTAATGAAGTAATTACCTCTTTCCATTAAAATTGCACAAAATTCATGTCTTCTATCAGAATCGCCCTCAACCAGTTCGTGGATCAAATTCACTTTATACGGCTTCTTGTTCTCCTTCAAAATTATCACCACCGACATTTGACTTATTCCATTATCTCTGCCTAATTGAGTTGAAGAAGTATGTGGTTGATCCACGGGTGAAACTACAACATTTAGTGCTTTTTCAGGCGTAGTTGCTGGTTTTGGACGTCCTGATTTCCGAATATTCTTCACATTTCCAGATGCTCGAATCGTTTCAATGTTGTGGCTACTGTACTTCGTGATATAGGGTCTCGATCTGGGCGAGTCGTATTGAAGAGATTTGAAACTTCTTTCTGAGTTCTTCTTTCATCTCCGAAACCCAACATCATCAATATTTCAATACGGTCTCTTTCCGAAAGTAACATACTTATTATTGTCGAAAAAGTTTTGTTGTTTCACAATACGACCAAGGAAATTATAACTTAGACTTGATTGAGTCAAGAAAAGTGTTGACAATGCGTCAAAATATTCTAATAATTAAGATATTGACATTTCTAACCAGCCTTCTTGTTCTAATCAACTTTAACAATTCAGGAATACTTTGTTCGTTTTGTTTCAGATATCTCTACTATTATTGAAAATAAAAATATCAGATGGTATATCAATGAACTCGTTGAAAAATTATCTACTGTATGTTATAAAAATTATATAGGGTGTTTCATTTGAAATAATGAAGTTGATAGGAATTTAAAAAAAAATTAAAAAGCGGTAACATTGGCTATAACATTTTTGAATCCGCCATATTTTGAAATCACCCTGTACGAAAATGTAGAAAAATCTAAAAAAGGATTACCGCTATATATGGATGGTTCCATACATTACATTAACTCTGTATAACATTACTTCTTTATCGTCCCAGGTTCGCACACAGACGCACCCGAACTTGATAAGACAGTTTGCACCCAAAATATTTTATGAAAGTCTCGCTAAGCAATTTAGCTCGAGACCGTTCAAAATACGTCCGTCCCGAGCGCGTCGCCAACGCAAGTCCAAAAAGAAAATCATTTTAAAAAATGCCAAAAAATTATTATAGATTGGTTGGAGAGTGTTTTTTGCAGTGTAAGTCAGTTTTTTTTTGTAATTTCTATTGCTTATTTTGTTAGCGGCAAAATAATGAAGGAACATTCAGTTATTTGACACTGAATGTTAAATCAATACCAGGACTGTTTTCATTGTTACAATATGTGTGCTATTAATAAAGCATCTGTTGTTTGTTGATTAGAATTTGCCGGTTTATTAGATAGTAACTCCACGAGATTCATATTTATGTTAATCAATTCAAATCATCTGGCATAACTTGTAGTTAGATGACGTCGAATCGTATGATTTAGTATTCATTTTACTTTTTTAGTAAAAATTGTGAAAAACCAACCTTGCATATTGATTGGCAGTATTTGAGTACGCTTTGTTGTGAATTTATATTTATGAATTGTACAAAAAGCCCAAGTAATATAAGAGTGTTTAACGTTGCAGTATGAGTTGGCCATGGCAACCGATTTTAATAATTTCAGCAAACGTGTCTAGTAAACAATTGCATATCTATTATTATTTAGCTACCAATCTTTTGTATACGAGTATCAACACCCCATCGGAATTGTTGAAAAAACACCGGTCACTCATTAAAAAAGAAAATGTGAATATCATCTCGCCAACCAAACGAAGATTTTGTCGAGCTGTTACCGCCATTTTGTAGGCATTTTAAATAACATAAAAAAAATAATAAAAAGTCTGAAGCTGTTTACACAAGAATAAATATAAAAGTCGGGGAATTTAATAGATAAAGGGCAGCAATTAGATTGTTGGTATAGAAGACAACAGTTGATTGAATTTAGATTACTAAAATAAATAGGAATATAAACGAATGAGAATATTTGCAAATAGGACCGACACAGGTGTTTTTCCAAATAATCAGTTACTGTACTGGGATATTCGTAAGCGCTGCGAGAGACTTGGTGAAATCGTCTCGCATTTGCAAAAATTGGAGCTTTAACCGTTTTGTTTTTGTATTTTCTTGAGGACACTGAGCAGTATTGGATAAATTACAAAATTTAGATCGATTTTGATGCTACCTAACAGGTATCTTGCGTTGTTAGAACTGCGATGTCATAACGAATTCTAATACAAATCAAATACAAATAATTTGAAAGTTTGATACAACAGTGTTCTAGGGCGGCTTGAATTTCATTGACTGATTTGTTGCCAAACTTGCATGTTTCAAAAGTGATCCTCTAGGATTTGTGGAAAGTTCTTACTTTACCGCTTCTATAATTGGCGGAATGGTGGAGATAGCTTTCCAGATTTTTGTTTTATGTAACTTATAAAAAAGAACTACAAATTTTACATAAATACGGTATATCAAATGTTCGTTGTTCATTTGTTATCAACCTGTAAACGGAAAATAGAACTAATTTATTACCATATCAAACATTTTTGTGTACAACGTATAAATTAAGTGTAAACGAAGAAAAAAACTTACCTAAACGAAGGTAATGCAATTGTCATTTGAATCTACTTCCAGGTCTAACAAGTTTTGCTACGGTCGGAAACTTTTCACTTTGCTCCCATTATTTATTGTCTCTTTTTAAATATGTTGTGTCTTTGAACCTAGAAGAGATGTCTTATACCTGGGCCCTACTTTCATTATAATTTATAGGAAATAATGGTAGTATATAGCATGTAGTGTTCTTTTTTCTTGCTTTTTTTTTAAGAAATGAAATCTTTAAACAGGTTATCAATTACACTATTTTCAACTGTTTTGTAGTATTTGATTTTTAATTTACACCATTTGAACAAATTTCCCAAGCGTGTCAAAATACTCCGTTTATCTAAACTTTAGATTCTAAAGGCATGCCTGATCTAAAAGCTCCGCTGTCGTTTTATTGTAGATTATGTACCGTATTCCGGGGTTTCAGTATGAAAACGTTTATAGAAATTCTTTTTGTTGCGTAATCACCCAGTAAAGTACAGACTTTTTGGTATTATTATGACGGGTTACGACACATGTTTAAGTTATGTCCTAGCAAACGTTGATATTAACGTTTTGTAACATAATCTGCATTGGTAGATATAATACCACTGCCCGTGTGACAATCAAGTCTATTATTATAGGCTGCTATATCATTGGCATAAAGTCCCCAATGTGATCGATAAAGAAAATAGTTTAGTCCTCAGAAGTTGTCTCTACCATCCTTCTTTATAACATCTATTAGTAACATTTAAGCTACCCGAAGGATGTGTGGCCTCTGTCTTCACCCATGCTCGACGCATAATGCTCACTCACTTCCGCCTCTACTGTTTGCATGGTTTCGTTTGCCTCTGCGTGCTTGTCGAAAATCAAGAACCTATTGGACCGACTGTTGTAAAATACCAAGATATTTAGAGCAGAAGTCTCTTAAATTGGAAAACGGAAGTTATGAACTGCATTGTTTTGGTATGCATACAACCTGCTTAAAAAATCACAGTATTTGTAAGTGCAGATTCATAACGTGCGACTGTTATCTGGTGGAATTTGAAAATGCATGTAGTGTTGTAAATTTGCAGAGATTATTGTTTGAAGTGTGGAAATGTTTAGGCAAACTAATACGCTCATTTTGAAAACCGTGTTCATCAAATATCTACCAATAATTGAAGCGTCCTAGCTGAAATAAAATTAACTGTGAATTTGATTAGACAGCAACGTAATAACGGTAACGTTGTCAATTCGAAATGGTTTAAAGAACTTCGGAGTGCCTGTTCTTCGCCGGTGAGCACGGAAAGGTGACCACTGAACCATTAGACATCAGAGAGCATAGCATACAGGTAAGTGCGGTGACCGCCGCGTTCTTCTCCGCGAGTAGTAGAGGGGCGGCGACTCGCGAGTTGGTGCTAAGACCCTCCAGTTATGCGCAGACCTGTGGGGTGGTCGCACCGCGAAATGCTACTTCGCCGACTCTGTTGTCCCTCGTAACGTCGCGTGTCCTGCAGGATAGAGTTAATTATTGTCCTGCGAACCCCGCACTTCCAATATATACTAACACAGGGTGCTTTGTCCGATTAAACAGGGTGTTGCTAAGAAACAGTACAGTGATGCAGTGTGCTCTTCGTTTTACATGTTCGTAAATGATTAACAAAACGTTCTAATTTTTTGGTGTTTTGAGGATTCCGAGCGCTGACTTGGATTAGGTGGGCCCCCAGGATTACGCTAGAAACCCGCGCGTTTCTTAGGTCGAACCATTTGTAGTTGTTTTGTGTTTCACAATTTGACATATGAATATTTATATCGATAAATCATTAGTGTTTATTTCCTGGAAGCGTGGCTAGTGCTCGATTACGCCTAGTATATTCCACGGCTGCCAATACATTTCCAAATGTCAAAAGTAAAAGGTGTTTTTGTTTTAACTTTGCCTAAATAGTATTCTCTCGAATTGTCAATATATTACGACGATTATGTCTTTAAAATTGGAAATTCTCTGCACATTCTCATTACCAACTGACTCCAT
The DNA here is from genome assembly GCA_014611495.1 of Limonius californicus. Taxonomy (NCBI): domain Eukaryota; kingdom Metazoa; phylum Arthropoda; class Insecta; order Coleoptera; family Elateridae; genus Limonius; species Limonius californicus. The sequence continues at coordinate 33,951 of JABXWE010000745.1, read as the reverse complement.
AATTATATTTTTGGTGTCAGACCGCGGCTATTCATGGATGTATCTTCATTATTATTCGGGACCCTATTGTATGTTTTGAAACCCCGCCACAACAAAAACAGAATTTTCATTCAACATTGTAAAATAAAATAACATGGTTGCCCCTGTGGGAAATTTTCTTCGTTTTACACGTAGAAGCGATTGGATGAGATACATTCGTTACGGTTTTCGTCAATGTAATATGATTGCCTGCTCAATCTGTGTGTATTCAAACGTTATAAATTAGAATTGCAACGTCTTACATATGACAAGGAGAATATTGAAAGGTCGATTCAATAATTGCTCGATCTAATGACTTCAATTACACTCGCGAAAAAGCAAGTCGTTCGACCTAAGTAGCGCTCGTTTAAGAATATTTTTCCCCCTAAACGCCGATTTCGACGCACGTAGCAGTGAATCGCGAGTCTGTATTCTCAAGCAGTAAATTCACACACGTACAATTAGGATTTGTGTTTTGGTTTCGTAATGTTTTGTATATGTTTTTTCGCATTGTGTAAGACCGGCATGTGACTAAGAGCCTCGCAGCTTTAATCGTTTTTATATTTAAAACACCAGGAGTTGTAAGAATAAGAAATGAGGTCTTGCAGAAATATAGAAATAGTGTTGAATTGCGCTGCTGGGGTTTTTAAAGTTGGACTTTAATTGGTGTTATTGATTTAAATGGCTAGCTTTCGTGTGTTCACGCAGTATTTCTTTTAATTTACTTACTACAGTTAGGGGTTTTTATCTGACATGCCACAATTTTAATCTGACAAGGTTTTGATACCAAACAAATTGCGCAAGTGGTGCGGCATTCGTTATAAGTTGTACATCTCAATAAAACAGCCCCATCAAACAGTTCAAGATTTATGTGTTCGTTGTGTATAGGAGAGCTATTAGAGAGAATGAGGGCTATTAGGCGTGTCTGCTTACACATGTAAAAACCCTTATAAACAAACTGACATGCATTTGACTATTTGCAACCATTAAAAATCATTGAAAATCACCTGAAAACTGACCACCTCCATTAAAGGAATTAAATATAACGATTATAATTTCCTGGAACAAGTTTGTGGAAATTGCTTAAAACAGCTTTAAAGTTTAGTAAATTTGTAATGAAGATATTACAAAATCGATTAGTACCACGATTGTGGGTTTGGTTCACCATTTTCATGATGTTGATTTAACTTACTAACTCTTCAACGTGATCTACCATTTGAATCTAATTGGATATTGAAATGAATATTATAAATTTACGCCGGGTTCAATCAAGGCTGTACGTACGTACATTCTTAGATACAATAGCAATTGGATGTTCAATCGTTAAATTCATCCAAGCAATCGGTATTCGTTAACGAAAGTCATGACAGGAAATTATGCTTGATATTAAAATGAGCAGTCTGCGAATGGATGGAACGGAACGAAAACATCTTAAAAATAAATTGAGTTATGTGTAGGTAATGTCTAATTCCATATTTTGCAGTAGGTTTGTTTGTAATATTAACCCACAAGGAATAGCCCTTAATTTGAATACGAACGTTTTGGGCCTGAAGAACAGCGCTGCAGCACAGCTGTTCCTGATGTGTTTCAAACTTGCATTCTATCATGTTTGAATATAGATCAACGGATATGTTGGAAAATTTGTTTCTTGGAAAACTGAAGCAATAACGAAAATGTGAGGGTATGGTTCAACAAGTTTCAGTTTTCAGTAAAATATTATCGTTAATAATAATGGAGAAGAATTGTGGTAGTTAAAATTAATTTAAAAATATTATAATAAAAAATAGCTTAATTGGTTAAGGTTAATTGGTTTATCTTTAAAAGCACAAAATCCGTCTACATTCAGAAGAATTTAAATATCGGTTTCTTTATTTATCGGCTTTGCTTTTATAGTTTATAATGTTTTAGCTGCTCACTCTACAGTTTTATTTTCAGCTTGACACTTAAATATATATTTTGGCTAGTAGTGCCGTACCTGCTTATATCAAGAACAAAGAAACAAGCAGTGTTTCGTCAAAATTACATTGTGAATCTAATTAGAAATCCCTGCCTCACTCGATTACTGCTGTTCATGCTTTATATACGTACATTAAAGACAAAAACTCACTGAGGCTACACGCTAAAATTATTTTTGCCATGCCCGAATTCTCCCCAAAACACTTTTACCACGGCATATTGCGGTTTTATGTACTTTAGGGATTATGGTTTCATCGAGTGCTTGCTTTTAGGGAGTTGCTTTCATCATGGTTAAGAAGATTGTCTTAGAATTTCGTGTATTTGAAAGAAGTATTTGCTGTTATAAAAAGGTGTACCCATGAACAATGTAAATAAAATATAAATCTAACCGGAGATACTTCAAGGGGTGTTTTTTCGTTATAATTTAAGGAATGTTACACCCTGGCAAAATATAGAATCTGCTCGTCAACCCGAACTAAGTGATTTTTCTTGTAGCTGTAAGTGTGCCTTCAGCAAAAAACGAAACTTTTCTTTTTGTCCTAGAATTTTACACTTGAAGTTTTTTGCGGAAGTCCTTTTTTCCATTTAATTGTGTATTAAAGTGAGTAGGTATGTTTCTACGATTCGGTCCCGCTCTAGCGTGGTGGCGATGAATAAGTGCATAGTAAACTTCAGTAGAAGATTGTAGGTATATAATTAATTATTTACACAATAGGGGCACATCATTACGAACTATAGTAGACAATGGATTATCCCGTGTAAGTAGAACAATTTCCTCATCAAATTATTAACTTAACGGGTTAACGGCTTTTCTCTGTCCTGCTTACAATAAGCAGAGATGCATCTCATAGGCGCTCAGAAATAGCGGATGCCCGTACATTTTCCCAGCAAGTGGAAAGTTGTATAAGCCGCAGATTAATGTCTAACGGGAAATCTACATCGCGCTGGTAAAAAATTTCGTCGGTTATAAATTGTTTTGCATTTACATGGACGCCCACTAAAAATAATTAGATTGTTGACGAAAACGCCTTTTTTCCTGCAGCTTGGAGTGCTTGGTGGCATACATTGATGTTAAGTTATGGCTCATTTGATCATGAAATCGCTGTGAGGGATGGTCAGCGGGATGCAAATTTTCAAGGACATTGTTTTACTTTTTAATATTAAATAGAACTAGCCAAGATAGTTTCGTTCTTAAAAAAATGCCGATTAAAGACCGCCATTGCAATGTCCTAATAAGGGAGCAATAAAAGTAATTTTCGTTTTTCAACTATTTGTTATCAAATTTGCACATATTTTCTCAAAGAATTTATTAGGTACTTCTAATAAATTTATTGTTTGCCAGATAATTAATTAAAGATAAGTAGAATAGCGTACGTTTTGGAAAGACGGGTAATAAAATTATAGATTTCTGAATTCATTTTTTGAACGAATAGAATATTGAATATGAATAATGCAACCAATTTTTAGACTGTTTTTATTTGGAATATTGCTTGAAATGAGCTACAGAAAATTCCTCTAATTTTTAATCAAATTGCTAAAGCAAGTACAGCAGACGCTCGATAATGGAATCATCGCGCTAATGTAAACACAAATTTTTTACAATAGGATCAAATGGAACGCCCGATAACGTAAACACCCGATAATAGAAACATCGCGCTAATGTAAACACAAAATTCTTACTATGGATCAAATGGAACGCCCGATATCGTAAACACCCGATAATGGAAACATCGCGCTAATGTAAACACAAAATTCCTACTATAGGATCTAATGGAATGCCCGATAACGTGAACAACCTGTACAGCTCGATAACTTAAACATTTCTTTTTTATTGTTTTTATATTGTACATACGTGACTCAGCAGCTTTGAATTAATTTTAGTTGTTGTTAAACTTAAGCCAGGCATATTGCATGCGTTTATGCATTACGACTATGACATCCACATCCAACAAAAGAAAGTGTTTAAGAGTGAGCGACAAAGTGAAAATCATAGACGAGGTTGCACTAGGTGCGGCAGTGACACAATTAACAAAAAAAATTTAATTGTGTCATTAAACGTTTCTTTTAATAATTTGCTGATTAATAAAATCACGCTCGCTAATGTAAACATTTCGATAATGTTAACACGCTAGGGGGTTTGAATTCGTTCACGTTATCGAGCGTCTGCTGTAATTATCTACAAATATATATCTACTGTGGTTTATTGTATTTTGTGGCACGTTTTTCTATAATACCTGGATTAATTTTTTGCATTTATAGCTATGTACAAAAGTAATTCAAGATTTAATTATTTTTGGATGAAGAACTATGCAATATTTATTACTGCTTATGTTCATTCGATTGTTAATTCTAGTGGTTGTAGCTGCTATTTGTTTTGTACGCTTAATGTACTATGATAGTTTGCGGGATCCCCGTATAGTAAAATTTTGTCACATTGAGCTAATTGTGTGCCTTCGATGTCTTGCCTTGAAATTTCGAGTTCTTAAGTGGATCTCGCTTTAATTGTGCAGAACTTGCACTTGCTGTGCCAATTTTCCCCAGATTAGCAGGTACGTGATTGTTCCGTTGATGGTACGGAAGGGCCAATTCCAGGGGAAATTTCGAACAGTTGGTTAGTTGTTAAATTTCGGTGCCAAAACTATTTCCTTTAACTTCGAAATTAATTTCCTGGCTGTGGAATTATCAATTAAATTTAGATTAGATTGTCTGGATACAGTTGGTCGATAAAGGCTGTGGATTGTGCTTTGAAAGAAAAGCAATTGTAGCGCTTACTCTCGGCCCAAACTTTGTGAACCACCTACAACAGTCTGCTTTGCGTGCAGCTTCTTGAAACGACATTTCACCGATTCACCTGCAGTTCAATTAGATTTTCGAACAGGTTCGTGTTTCTCGATTTTGACGTGTTAGTGTAGTTGTATGAATACAATTTGCATTTTAAGTCGTGCACGAGATGCTCTGCTCGTGCAGTATTAGATTTGAAATTCAAGTTTCAGTGAACAAAATCAACGGTTTTAAGTAGTGGGTTTTGAAAAACAGCTTCTCTATGCCCCCAACGCTATGGTAAACTTTTATAACCACACTAACTGCGTACGTATTGGTGGAAATTGATAAGATTTCTTAAATAAACAGCGGTGAGTCGTTATCAGACTTCCGGGCGGGTTTGAAACCTTAGGGAAATGCGGTGTGTATTTTTTTGATAAATGTTGTAGTTATTTATGTTTTATTTCCTGGCTAAGCCGTATTACAGTCATCAGGCTTTGCGTTTTTAATGTTTTTGGGGGCTTTTGCGTGATTTATGCGGCATTTTCTAGGAACAGCCTTCTTTTCATTGTAATTTCTGTAAAACTTGACGTGCTGAGGTAATTTCATTCAGGAAATTCTTACAGTTGCCTATTTTGGTTTAATTAAGCAATTGACAAAATTGTTAAAAGTGCGCAACCAAATTAATCTGGTTAAGTTTGTGTAACGACCAAACAATTAAGTATCAGATTGTGGAGATAAGAATAAAATTCACAGGTTAACAAAATATTTCCCAGGGATAACACTCAGTTCTTCTGGATATTTAGGAGTAGGGATTATATTTTCAGAGAGGCACATTCTATTTATCACACATTCCTTTTTGTAGACGACAGGATACCACATATGCACTGATTACGCTTTACCATTTTGGGTTCACCTCTTGGTACAGGTTATTGCCTTCGCAATACTAGCTTGCTTGTTTACTGTCCTAGTATGAATATTCATGAGGTTGTGTTATAAAGTTGCAGTTGCACTTTTAGCTACTTGAATATGCAGCACTTTTCAATTTGTAAAAAAACGGTTTGTCTAGTTCAACCTAAGGCGTACCAGTGAAAGTTGCTTTACAATCGGTGGATGGTCGATGGGCTCAGAAGTCCCATCACAAATCGCTTCAAATGTCAGGGTTCCTGTTTACATAAGAATTGCCGAAAGTTGGCAAGATTTCATAACCTTTTCTAATCCATTGCCTTTGCATTCGATTTGATAGGTTTAGGCTGGGTAGGATTTCTTTATTATTGCCCTTTGAAATGTAAAATATGCGAGTCTGCCTTTTTATATTGACTTTCCAGGAAATTCAATTCTAGACTAAATTTAAATTACTGACTTTTCCTCAGTAATTCGATTCAATACACAGTAATTTGATACGTGTACCCTTTCAATTAAGACAACGGAACATAATCCTTTTATTTGTTTACTGGAGATTTGTCTCTAATCGACCGTCATCGGTGACTTGAGCTGAACTTCCTTCTACCCTTTGAAATTCCAAATACTGCAATCGAATTGTCGTCAATTCGAAACGCTGAAACTAATCTGGCTTTATGTTCTGCCGAGATTGAAAAGTTTTAATCCTGCGGTCACATAAACTTGAGAGTTTGTCGAGCAGCTCATCCATAGGGTTTTCTTCGAAAAAGTTTTGAGATTTCTTGGGAATAAATGACGCGTACTGATTAAGGAGACCTGAAAAATACTTTCTCAAATATTGGGTAACGATGTAATTGAATTATGGTGTATACACGAGGCTATAGAATAGTTCCGAAAGTTAAGTTATTCATTTGTAATGGAATTACGTTTTTTAAATACGAGACACGAGTATTCTGACATGTTTGCATGTGTGGTGCACCGATATTAAAAACTTGTTCTTTGGTATATTATGCAACTGATAATCAAATTTTAAAATTTCCCCTCTGATCTGCTTTATGCAATAACTGTTATGCGGAATTCTATTCTACCAAGTTATGTAAACGATTCTAATTAGTATTCGTTATTATCGGTTTCCGTTAGCAATAATTAGAGCTGGTTCATTTAAAGCGTAGCCAAGTCAATTAAGTTAATGCGGATTTGAAGATATTAATACAGCAGTTATAAATTATATGAAATTTCGAGAATTTTTAAACAATCGGGACCTACTTCCCTTGCGTATTGAATTTATCATCCCTGGCCACTTACGAATTAGAAAATCGAAACAATCCGCTGACGCCGATAAATTTTATTTTTACGTTGCGACACTGAAATCAATTACAATGCTCTTTTTGTTGCGCTTTTCTGCCGATTCGCACCTTTAATTTTGTTTACTTTCGCATTATGCAGATTGGAATTGCGAAGCCGAGGGAAATTTTATTTCTAGATGTTTTTGCTTATAGCACCGTTGCGCGCGGGCAGTTTCGAGTTCCCGAAAGTGAGTTAAGCGTGTCTGAATTATTATAGCTTCAAATTGATTTGTGCGGTTTTCCTAAGATTTTACGCGCCTCGCATAGCCTGACGTAGGTCCACCTGAGAATTCCTGAATTCACTGCTACGGACGCCCTTGTCCCATAAAGATCGGAGTAATTTATTTTGATTTTGCTTTATAGAGCCGTTCTTCTGTCTGTGATATTTGGGGGCGCTTGCGGAAGGTGAATACAGTTTGGAAATCCACATCTACTGCAGTAATTTATTTCAAGTGCCGAATAATTGTACAAGTGCCTTTGTATCAGCAATTTACGCGTTTAATTGTGCCGACGTTGCAAGCCAAGAGCCTTACGCCTGGTAATGAATGTGCAACCATTATTATTTTAACCTCCATAGTGTACCTAACTGAAACGTTTCCTAGGATTGAATTAAAATCAGTAACGCGGACCAAATGTGAGCCTTATTAATTAGTGAAGGTGTTTTATCTCGTATACGACACATATCCGTACACCAAAGGTTTCTTTTTAATTTGATACCTTAGCAGTTAACATAGTTGTGTATCCATTTAAAGTTTTCTCTAACCGTATCCTAACAGCGGAAGAAAGGAGGAACAGTAAAAGCCTTTTAAAGTTTGCGTGAACTTTCAAGAAATTTCTGTGATATGCTTTCTTGTTGGTGAGTGCGCGCAACGTTTGACTCTCCGGAATGGTAGTTTTGCAGGACAGCGGGTCGCCGATTCAGGCACCCGCCGCACTTTTGGACCCTTTGGATTACAGACAGACCGCCACATGCCTGAAGATGTTGCCCAAGAGATACATCAGTATGCACCATTGGCTGGGCCCCATTTGCCCCAAGGAACTGAAATCGCAACTTGTAAGTTTAATAGCACTTAATGAGTTAACTCTCAAATATCACTTAAGTACCCTTCTGTGTTGGTGTTGGCAGAACCTACCGTTGGCGTTCCCAAAATATGGAATAAACTTTCTGTAGTGAGTAAAATATATACCCCAGTTTTGGACGTAGGAGAATATACCGTAACGTCCAAAGTTTTATATCACACTGTTTACTTGTGGGTCAGATTTCACCCACTTTTCACACTCAATTGTACATTTTTCTTGTCTGGAAATTAAGGATGAACTGTTAGTTTTTAAAAACAACGGAGTTTATTAAAATGGGACAAGAAACAAAAAAGTTGTTTACATTTTAGAGAATTAACGTAAAGAGGGCCTCGATGGAGTAGTGCGGAAACGCTTTGCCACTCGAGGCCACAGCGAAATGCAGTCGATCCGCTGGGTGTTCAAATCCCGACTGGGGCGACCGCATTTCGCGTAGTTAAGTTTAGGGTGCATGTTGCATGAATGGTTAGTGTGTAAGGGACGCCCGCACCCCTCTGAAGTAATGCGAAAGCGGTTGGGGGGGGGGGTAGTATGAATAATAGAGAGAAAAAAGAATTCACCTAAAAAAAAACTTGAAAGTACCCATACCTACGTAACGGTACCGAATTAAAAAAAAATACCAAGTAATTTAGGGGTTAAATAACCTCAGCGATATGTGTTTTGAAGTCTTTCATACATGTTTAGAATTACTCTGTATACATAAGATAGTATTTATTAAGTTTAATATTGTATAAGCAGGTATGAGAAACCCTGCCGTAATTTAAAGTCTACATCTAGGAGAAAAACAGATACTAAATTCGTATGTTTTAAATAGGTATATTCGCTTTGTATACATTTAAATTTTTAAGTTTGCCAGGAAATCTCAGCTTAAATATTGAACTATTACATGTAAAAATATCTGTGGTCGTGTGTATGAGTATGAGATTGAGTTTGCGAATCAGAAAATATCTTTTTCCTCTTTGGTTTATTTAGCAACCAATTAACATAAGATGATTTTTATGCAAATTTCTCTTTTTCGTTTTTTACATTCTATTAATCGAAAACAGAAGAAAAGTAAAGGGGATTCCAAACAACGAATTTTTAAAAATTATGAAAGAATCATCAATATGTTTGAGGATCCTTTAGCTTGTTTGTAAATGCTTTTATTTGAAAATAAATGGTCCATACTCTTCAATCAAAATTATTATAAAACTGAAGATAGCTCTCAAACGACTAATATTAGGCTTATAAAATTTTGACTCATTTTGTTTTTCTTGCTCCTCAATCTTTATCGAATATTTTTTGCAGCAATTTGGGTATCATTTTCAGTAGGTACAAACCATTTTTATGATTTTCGTTGAGCATGACATTATATGCATAAAAATTTCTATTCATTGTAGCATTTATTACAATGCCTAGAGCCGCAGATGGCAATTCGACTACCAACTTTATTGTAATGCATTTCTAAAGTACTCGCTAGCTGCTGGCTCGTCTAGAACTGCGTAACTGAAGTAAATTTGATATAGTTTCGGGAAACTGGGTTAGCATAGCGCTATGCGGTTAGATTAGAGTTTATACAAAATTCGGTGTGTACGTATGATTAATCTGTTATAGTTTATATAGCGTTTCAGCATTCGTTTTACACTGGCATATTGATAAAGTTTTATTATTTCTATATACTACTACCCGTAAATATCTATGTACAACGTCCTGCACTCTGATTGAGGGATTTATTCATTGTTGTTTTTTAGTTAATGTAAAGTAATACAATGTACTTGAGTAAGTAGGTATTCATTAAAAAATACTTTGAATAAGGGAACTAAAAAGTTTTTTCGATTGTTAAAATCTTATCTTAATCTGGTTTTACTGTTTTTGTGAATATTAGGAAGTTAATTTATCTATAACTTAAGAACAGCAACCATTCAAATTAATAACTTATACAAATACATACTTTAATGACGCTTGAGTCATAGTACTGTAAGAGCAGGGAGTTCGTCATTATCTTATTAGTAAATGAGAATGCATTTCGCCTTCAAAACAACTCGCGTTAAAGTTGTATAAACTTAATCTGTAAGTAAGTCAAATCTTTTTAAATTTTATGAAGGGCCCTTAAAACTGTATTAAATCTCATCATGTGCAGTTGTTACATTAAATTTAATAATTGCAGTGATAGTTGCAGAATGAGTTCGTGCAAATAGAAGGATTTGTTTAAAGGCCTTAGCATTCTAGTCCTTGGTTTATATTAACTTACTTACGATTTGCCTGTTGAATTAAATAAAAGCTATCAGATGTAGTAAACCTAGGGAACCAGAAAAATAAACATGTTGGAGTGAGTACTGGGGGATGTTTCAGAAAGTGGTAGTCACAGAGATGTGAAAGCGCTCATATCGTTTTTTTATTAGAGTTTACTACGTTTTAGTTCTGCTTATGTTTTTCCATAGATTTTTTCGATTGTGATAATGATACAAATGAGGAATTTGAATGCATTTAATAGTAAACTCTGTTTGCCGTTTAAATAAGGTGGTTTAAAGATCAATCTTTGCAGAGGAAAACTGTTTACGTCAATTTTAAAAATGCTGTGGAATCAATTAGTAGTACCCCAACAGAAATCTGTTGCAACCGTTTAAGCATGATCGGGTAGCACGAGTTTTATTTGAAAATAAATCATGCTTGCCTATGATATGTTGCAATTTTTTTTATATATATGAAATATTAAACTAGCTACGTATTGTTGATTAGTGTTGTATGTAATCGATTTTTAACACAAACAAAGATTTAGTATTGTGACGAATATTTAGCTGACGATTTATCAACATCCATGTAATAAGCAATCATTATTTAAACGGATACAGCATAATCATTTCGTATTTGCTTATTAATAAATGAACAATGGTTGAATCGGATTGATTGATGAACCTGCTGATTGGTTTATTAATTAGTGGAATGACGATGTCTTCCGTATTGGGAATGGAGTAATGGGAATTTTGTTTAATTGATAGGTACTATGAAATTAGGCTTTACTACAAATGATTTAGTCGTTTAATGGCGACCACTCAATAGTTCGGTTTCGATTTTTGCGGTATATTCAAGTAACTGTTTAAGGATATACAAGGTGGCGCAAAATCAAGTCCCCTATTAGAAATCGCTGTCATTTTGTCAGTTGAAAAGTAGACACTTGGGAAATTCATTATGAATCGGTATACGCCTCAAGAACGCGCAGAAATTGTAAAAATTTTTTACGTAAACAATTCGTCAATTATCTTATCTCAACGAGAATATCGTAGAAAGTATGGTAGACGTCTGACTCCATCGGCGAAGACATTTCGGCGGTTATCTGCACAATTTGAGCAAACTGGGCCTACGGTTGATAGACCACATGTTGGCAGACCTCTGACAATTCGTTCAAGGGAGAACATAGACCGTGTACGTGAGGATGTAGTGGAAAGGCCAAGAACCTCAAGAAGAAAACGATCCACGCAATTAGGCATTTCCCGACGCTCATTGCAGCGAATTTTGGTGAAAAACTTGCCCTTATTTCCGTACAAAATACAGGTAACTCAAAAACTTCTGCCGGCAGACTTTGAAAAGCGGCTACAGTACAGTAATGCTATTGTGAACCTTGAAAACCAAATTGCAAATTTTTCCAAAAAAAAAATCATAATGAGCGACGAAGCCCATTTCTTTCTACATGGAGCTGTGAATAAACAAAACTACCGTTTCTAGGGTAGTGTGAACCCAAGAATTATTCACGAGCTACCGCTACATGAGCCAAAAGTTATCAGGATCAACTACTGAGACTCACTTTCCACTATGATTATTGCACTTGTGTATGAAAAACAAGTCTTAAACTTATACGTTTCTTATATTTTTCCTCTGTATTAAAACCGTTTCTTACTTTTTACTATACTAGCACCAATAGTAATTAATAAGATAGTTTACATTTGTAGTCAAACGGAATTCAGAAAATGTAACCTGTAAAACCAGCATTTTTTCATGATATACCTATACGTACCATACATGTAAATTGTATAAATAAAAAATGTATTTGCCTGTTTGTTTTTGAACATTTTTAATTAATATAATTCTTTTAACTACAGTAGAACTTGCAAAAGTGACCACCTCTATATTATGACCATCTGGTTAAAGTGACCAGTTTTTCCCGGTCCCTGCCAAAATCCTATCTTTTTAATGTACCTTATTTCCTATATAGTGACCACCCGCCTATTGTGACCAGTGACCGGTACCAACAAATTAATCCATTTAAAATCTATCTCCTTAATGTGACCAGCTCAACTACCTTTCCAAAATTCCAAGTAGGATATTGCAATTAGTATACAATAAACCACATCTGCTTACCATTTTAAGTTGTAAATCCTATACACACAATAGAGCACTTAAAGAAATTCTTTCTTGTTGAAACCTGGCATTCCTCAATACAATTAAAATGCAGTATTTTACGTCATTGGTACTATGGGGCTTGGATCTTATCGAAGGTCCGAGCACCAAATATATTCGAATCAGAAGACAAAATTGGAGAGCAAGATTTATTTACGTCTGTACAAGATTATGGAATTATGTAACTATGTAAACAAAATAAAAATGAAAAACCTTAGCAACCCCACTAACTAGATGAACGAGCACTACAGTACATTACAATCCTAATGATAGAGTTTTCTGAAAAATTATTGTAACGATTCACTCCTGGGGTAGCTTTAGTTAACGATTAGAATGTTATGAACGTTAATCCTTGCATACCTATTTAAAGGTTCCTTCAGTCAGAAATCATTCTGTTTTTAATTTTACTTTCTGCGAGTAAAGTGCTAAAGAGGCCATGAACATTCATCTTGAAGTGTTAGTGTATCAGATTCCAGCAATTCGCGGAACGCCCAATAAACGTTGTCCCTTGAAAATTGTTAAGTAATAAACTGCATTTAAAGGAGATATTGGCTCCCAATTTATCAAGCAAAGGGGAAAATAAGTGAACTAATTTGTGAAAAACGTTTAAAAAGTAGTAAACAAAGAACTTTGGTAAGTTTTTTTAAACAATAGTTTATTTGTCTGAGATGTAGCAGTAGTAGCACCTACGTCTGTACATACATATGTATGTACATTTATGTCAACACGTTTATGTAATTTAGTAGATATATGTACCACCATCTATAAGTTTATCGTTTTATTTTGGGTGTATCAGAAAAATCGAATGAACTACTAGGAATTTAATTTTCTATAAACTGACCACCTGCTTAAAGTGACCATTTTGTACCAGTCCCTTGGGTGGTCACTTTAGACAGGTTCTACTGTATGTGTAATAGATAGAAGCTGTGATACTATTCAGTGCATGTTCTCTTCGAAAGTTCGGAAGGGATTCAGTTTAACTGAAGAGCGTAGGCTTCAAAGGAAATTTCGAATTTAAGCGTAGGAGTAATCATTTGACGGTGATAAGTGAAATGCGAATATGTGTGAGAGACACCTTAGAATTTATTTAGCCGTGTGTATATGATTGCTTCGCAATTTGAATCCGTTAATTCCCGAGCTTTGTGTGCTGTAAAACACTAGTCTTACAAAAGTATTTTGAAGACGTCGTTTAGCATGTGCACATTTCACGGAGTTGCTGCCCTGCCCTTCTGCGTGTCCTATTTTCATGATTCATTACCGTTCATCCTTTTGGCATTTATGATGAAATTGTACTCAGTCGAGACAGGCTTCGCTCTTTACAAAATAATTACTGAGGAATCCCATTATGAGCGGTTTTAGTTACAAGGTTACTTCCACATTTTGATTTTTTGGCTACAACTTCAATATTTGTAGTGTTGCTAGATAATTTCCCGAAAAAATGCAATCGAGTTGATTCAAACAAACGCTAGCCGTAACTCGGTAATAATTTACAAGTTACTTTTTGCAGTGTTTATTGTTGTGATTGGTTTTTAAAAAAGAAAGTTACAGAAGCGGTTTAATTTCGTGATCGATTGCTGTGAAGTTTCTCCGAAGTTCTTTTTTTTTTGTTTAATTCTTAATTAAATTTACCGTTTCAGTTCCATAACCGGTAGTCAATTTGTAATTAAATTAATGAGCTAATGATGTGCACCGTCAAAGGCGTATGTTTGGTAAAGGTTTTCCAATTGAAAAAGGAAAATGCAATGCGCGGTAATGGTTGCTAATGGTGTTCCGGTCTCAATTTGCAGAAAGGAAACTTCCGTTGGTGATGGTTCTACATTACTGCAAAACGCCCCTTATTGGTATTAGTTCATGTTTTAATAATTTCTCCTGCAGCTTTCTAAAATTATATTTATAGGAGTTTGATTTTAATATGCGCAACGGTTATTGGCTATTAAGTTAAACCGTGACCGGCTTTGTCTCGCATAAATCACCTAATCCTTTGACAATTTAAAGAGGTTTCTTGCTTCCAATTAAACTAGTTCTCCTCTCATGAGATGAATAACGAAATCCAATTTTAGGTGAAGTACTGCCAGGTTGCGCTCCGGCAAATTCAGTTTAGTGGTTTTCTCTCCGGGTTGTGAATATTTTGGGGCATTGCGGTTTTTAAACAATTTATCGCTCGATTTATTATCCCCTCGCTTGTATTGCTTGGAGATGCTGCGAATTCCTTAATCAAAGATTGTTTGTAAATAGGAGTAATCACTGAAAGCTCCGTTTCTGTACTTTGTGCTTGCTTTGAACTGAAGATACTAAAGTCAAATTAGGTTCAGATCTCGTTCTTGACTCTTTTCACTTTGATCAAAATTGCTTTTTCATGTCCTCGGGAGAAGAGCCTGCTTAACGTCAAACATTTTAAAATGCGTATCATTGATGACGCGTTGCTAGTTGGACCAGTATTATTAGATCATTAAATTTTAACGGCGAATCCATCTCTTTGACCTTTGGTAGACGATAATTCTGCGTTGATTGTGACATTTTATGCCCGTGGGCACAATCAAATAAAAGAGCTTTTCTAGCCCTCGGCGCCGGTGGATGATGAGTAACCTTCGTAAAGTTCGCGTGGCATTTCGAAGGTATGCATTATTATATTTTATGGCAGTAAGGGTAGAAGTCTCCCAGGGGTTTATTATGACGGAAATGTGAATCCTACGTTTTACTGTTTGTCTTTTTATCTTCATCTTTCTGATTTTTGTTATGTCGCTTGTCCTTAGAGTTCTATTCTTTTGTTCTTCTTATTTACAGTCTTAACGCACTGTGTTCGGTGGGTTTGCTGCCTGTTGCTCTTTGGCCGGATTTTCAGAAACGTAGACTCTTTTCGAGGGTATTTTAAACACAAAGCTCTCTATAAAATTAGAGCTGGTTGTCATGGAGATTAAAACGTAACTTCATACGCGTATCCACATGTGTTGATTTCTGCTCGAACCACTTTTTCTATTATTATTTCGTAATTGTAACATCTGTTATTAATATTTTTTAATATCACATGGTCGTATGACGAACTGTGTTGGTTTTTTTGGGAAGTCTGAAGTTTTTATCGCGGTTTCCTGAAATGTAATCGGAATTTTTGCGCTTTAAAGTTCCTGAGAAATCGGTCGTCTCTTTTGCTCTGAACTGTCGTAGATTATTTTTTCAATTATGTTTTGTTGAACATACATTTTATACAAATATCAGGGATTTCGTGGTGAAATGAATTTCTAATTTCGGTCTTAATGCTATTTGAATTGTCTTTTGCTTTGACGAGTTTGTATGTGTTTCCTCAGGACACTTATGCGAGCAAAATTAATGTAATAGTATTTGTGCCTCCTAGTTTATTCTGTATATACGACAGAAGTAAATTGTTTGATATGGCCCAACTTTTGCATTTATCTGGACATTATGAATTTGGTATAAACTTACTTTCATAGAGAGGTGTTCTGGTTTTAAATTTCACGTAATATTTGAAGGTTTCATGTATCAGTATTTATGAATAATCTTTTCTGGCTTATATTATCCTTTACTATCAGTATAATAATTGGCTCTACTTTTTTCATTTCTACCTGTTTGTTGTAAATCATAAACAATTGTTAAAATGGAGGTTCTCGGGTGTTTGTTCGTCATTTATTCTGTAAATAGAACTTTCAAAATGTAAGTGCAAATACTCGGAGTTTGCCAAACGAGATGGAACATTGGGGATACTAAAAAGTTGCATAGTATGTTCCGGGATAAATTTTGCTTCTCGTAATGGCTTGACTAAGTTAATTATTTAGTGTAATGAAAATAACGTACATGTAGATGTATGTGTCATGATAAATAATATCCTAGTTCCATTCAATTATTGTTTGGCGATCAAACCTGGGTGTGTACTCTTTGTTGTATATATGATCGTGTAATTTCTCACTACACTCTGACAATTTTAGCTTTTTTACTGTAAAATATTAGAAAATAAAAATAATTTTCCATAAAACAAAGGTTTTATGATCCTGTTCCACTGAACCGGTATGCAATCATATATAAAAATGGAATTTTTCACAAATCAAGGTTCATACCATTAGACCCACCCCCCTCTTGTAGTACTCAACTTCATTCAGAAGCAGCGGCTAAACGGCCAACTGACGCGATCTATTATTTCAATAATCAATTTATTTTTTTTATTTTCCATATTTCCGGAAATATCCCAACATATTATTGAGGGTGTTAAATGGCACTGGAATAATCTGGAAAATCAATTTTGCTTTATATAAGCAGCGGAATGCGATGAGATTAATCATCATATCAAAATTGTTTGCTGTACTGCTGACTGTGTGTTGTGTACATTAAATCGATAACAAACCTTTAACGTTAAGTACGAGCTATACTCGTTTTGTTAAAGATGGATAAATGTTTAAAACGGTCATTAGAACCTTCCGCGTCTGGCAGTGACAAGAATACAAAAAAAAAACATTTATTAGTATCTCGAATATTGTTTTTCCTATATTTCCCAGAAACCCCAGTGCATACTTTATCGAGAAGTGTTGTCAAAATGAAATGTGAATTCATCAAAGCTATTTCGACATTTAAACACCAAACATGCAGACACCACTACTAATGAAAAAGCACTACTATCAAGCTATCCATTTGCATTTTGTACTGCGAGAACCAATACGCCACATACAATTTCTGAAGACATGAATTTACCAGTAGCTGTTGAAATGGTGCAAATAATGGTTGGTGAAAAAGAGGCTGACGAGCTGAAAGCAATATCCTTCTCTAATAATACTATACAAAAAAGAATAAGTTAATGGCAGAAGATATTCCAATACTAGTTATTGAAAATATTAAGAAGTGCATGTACTGCTCGT
Organism: Limonius californicus; assembly: GCA_014611495.1. NCBI lineage: Eukaryota > Metazoa > Arthropoda > Insecta > Coleoptera > Elateridae > Limonius > Limonius californicus. Next base: position 16,661 of record JABXWE010000745.1, on the reverse strand, counting down.
TGTAAATGGACGAGTCTACGGACATTTCTAACTGGGTCCAATTTATAGCATTTGTAAGATACAATACTGGACATGGTATTACAGAAGATATTTTACACAAATACCTAATACGGCTCCTCTTCATACGGCTTTTCGCTATAACGGCCTTGTGAATTTATGGCTAAGTTTGGATTTACGGCCTACAATTTTTCGATATACAGCCAAAAAGTCGGAAAATCCTTTGTGTTGCGTACGTACGAAATAAATGATTCGGTATACACTATTTCGCTGCGCGGCTGACTTTCCAGGAACGTATCTCGGTCGTGTAGCGGGGTATGAGTGTATTTTGTACTATATTACAGGTCAATACAATTGGAAAATGTTTATTCAACATTTTCATGCAAAATACTAATAAGTGCGAGATCGACTGGGGAAAATTGTTGCTATATGCACTGGTAGCGCCAAGGCTATGACAGGGTATCGATTTGGTCTTATTGTCAGAATAAAAAAATGCTACATTGTTACACTGTTTTTTTTACATCGAGAAGCTCTTGCTTCACAATCATTACCTTCTGAAATGGATTTTCGTTTGAAAAATGTCTTTAAAGTGGTATATTCCATCAAAGGAAAAGCATTGCAGACACATATTTTTCGAAAAATATGTGGAAACATGGTTTTTTTTATAATACGCTTACTTTCTTTACCACATGGAAGTAAGATGACCTTCGAGGAGTATTGAAAAGAGTTTACCAGTTAAACGCGGAACTTTTGATATACCTGCTTTTAATATTGTAAGTTAATTAATTTTTGTTTACTTTGTGGAAAGGCAGAAGTAAATGTCTTCAAAAGGCATTTTGTTTTATTCTGGAAATCCTTCCACGACCCCCCCTAACCCTATATCGCGACCCACACTTTGGGAACCTCTGTATTAGACTATTGAGTCAACGAACAGTTGCTTTTTCAAGGGCTTATATCATATTGGATGCTTTAGTATTGCCACTACATATAGCTTAAATAGATTAATAGCAATGCAGAATATTTTGTGTGAAAACAAACTTTTTCGTTTTCTCCACTCCAAACTCCCATGGCGCTACATGCTTAATAAACCCTATATATGGTGTTATATATTGTGAAATACGGACAACTTCCTGCTAAGCATTTTTCAATATTTTGTTTGCTTCATTGTGCTGGATTATTTACGGAAGTTCGGTGCGGTTCTTAAGAGATATTTATAATTTTGCCATGTAAAGAAATATATAGTACCTGTTCAATAGAAGTCCGTTTGATTACGCAAAAAAATTCGTTTAACCTTACCACTTACCGAACCGATTTGCCAGTTGCATAACTGCACTAGAATCTTTACAATACTTCAGTATGTAAATTTGAATATTGTTTAGATCTTAAGGATTTTTAGCTTTGTAAGCCCGAACAATTCGCACTTGATAATATTATTGGGCATCTATTAGATTGCTTGAAATCAATTCATTAAATCTGAATTTGAAATTCGTTGCAGGCGGGTGATCTCGGAAATCGCACCCACTTCACGCTTCGGTTATTTCCTCAAATTCACTGCTCCATGATATCTGTTTTTTTAGTCAACTTTTAATAAGAACGTTGACTACAATAACTATTGGCTACTGCGTGCTTTATGTTGAATGACTGTCAATACGAGGGTTAGTATATAGATTTCTGACTAACAAAGCATGGCCATTATTCCTACCACAAGAAATTGCAACATGCCAAGCATAAAATTAATAGCCAATAAAGTAATATTCTCGTATATCTCCGTTGTGTCTTCTAAGGATTCCAACAACATTATTGTGTTATCATCTGACATCATCTTGCGTTTATGTAATTACAACATTAACGTTTGCCCTTTATGTTTCTTGACCGGCCGGTTTGGTGTTTATTTGAAGCTCACTGGTGATTTTCTAAATATTGCCGGTTACGGTGTATAAACTGGAATGTAGCTGTTATTCGTATGCGGAGAAGGTTAGGAAGCACTTTGGAACTTAGCTGGAGGATTGTGATGCCAATTGTATTACGATCAATAGTGTAATTGGCAAACCGTTTAGCTTGTTACACTTTAACGAGATCTCGATTTTACGCTATTTAACCGCGTTTATTGCATGGAACGGCCATCTTAGTTGGGTAACCGGAGAAAAATGTTCACGACGATGGATTTTTTGGATAAGAGAACTTTAATGGCATTGGATTTTTTGTTGCCGGTTGCTTTCTGCTCGTTTCGTTTAATAGTTCATCTTTTTGTGAACCACTTTGGCGGGCAATATTTTTCGTTCACGATATGGAAATACAGATAGGCACTTACTTAATCTCTTACCGTTATTCATGCGCCATTAGCGAGATTATTATGTGATGATGTAACTAGTAACTGTCTTGTTTTCGAATACCGTTCGTCGTGTACCGGTACATGGGATATTAAAAAACCAACTTCGTATGTGTGACATCGTAAATTTTTGTTATTTTTAACTATGCAGTTGGAATTCTGGTAAGTAAGGTTTAGCGTTATGTACTTTAATTATGAGACGCTCCACTTAATTATATTCCTAGTTGCCGTTGCACTTGAAGATGTATAACGTACTTCTATTATCGATATTGGTAGCATGGAAGTTAAAATATTAATTTTGACATGGTTTTCCAAATACGTATGTTGAAAGTTTAGATAATCCTTCGATTTATTATGGTTTTATTTTATCGACTACGCTCGGAAACTTGTTGAAATAGCATTCATATTTACTTGTTACTCATTTCGTCATCCTAGTCGAACAAAGCCTAACCACATTGAGCAGTAAACCACCATGTCCTGTTTTATCGTGCTGCGAAACCACACACGCTCGCTTTGCGCCGGTTCCTAGCTGTAAAATGTACGACCTGTTTTTCTATTATCTCTTTGTTAAGGTGTAAATGATAACACTGTGGATATTAATTTAACTTTTACATGGCCATGTAACATTTAGTCCAGCTGGTTATTGTATCTCTGTACAGGGTGGTCAATATATCACATTGACCTTTAGTAGTATGATAATTGACTGTAATGGCCAAAGAATGTAGGTTTGGTGTGCCTAGAACACCTATCCGAATTATAACAGCCTTACAATCTATTTTCTGTTGTAAAAAAATATATTACCGCCTTTTTCGTAGGCTTTGCGTCAGTATTGATATAAGACTTGAGGAAGAATGAAACGTGTTGTTCTTATAGAGTTTATCCATAGTAATGTTAGAGAAAGCAAGAAGTTGAACGAGTTCAATGATCTAACCTGCTCTGGTTATTATGCTGGCACTCTACAACAAATAGCTGTATGTAATTCAGCAACAACTAGTTACCGACTGCAAGATTCCTACAACACAAAGACACGGGAGATGCCGCAAATTCCGCAGAGTTACCCTTGGTTGCATTGCAAGCAATTTATTATTAAAAGCTTTGCACCGCGGAACTGGGCTGCGAAATCTTTTTAGTAAAAACAATTACGATGCCCATTACTATTGCATTGTTCGTCTTTAGCAGTAGTTACCTACGACCTCTTGAGTCACGTAAATTAGACATTAGGAGTGACGGGCTTCCCGAGGGCGTCTGCATTAAAAATGCATGCAGGTTGATTAACTGTGCTAAGCCTCGTCGCTGCCAAACCACGCCACAAACATCAAACAAGCATTAATCAGAAATATGGTGGCAGCGCGGACATCCAAGTGTCTCCTAAATCAACTTCTGGCTCAGTTAAGCCATTACCTGCACGAACGGCGTGATATAAACACGTATGGGGCGAATGATATCACAACGCTCGGGTACCGTAGTGGACGTATTAAATAAGCCGTTTCCGACGTTAAATATTTAGAAGAAATGTATGTACTACTAGTTCACCGATACAAGGGGTTCATTTGTATGTAATTTCAGTTTGTACTAGAAACTCGATTAATTAAATCGTTATTAGTATTTGAGAACCTTTTTAAAACAGTCATTAAAAATGTCGGTGGCTGTACAGCGCAGCGCAAATGGCGTACATAAAGATCATGGTTCTTCGTCTTGGACGTCGTTATTGCTAGGAATCGGGGTTAACGCTGCTTCTAAGTGGCGTATAATATGCGGGCGCCCATTTCAAGAAAGTTGAGATTAATTTTCTCAATGGACCTAATAACTGACTGCAATGAAGGTTATTAAGCAATGCTAAGAAAGGCCACGGGAAGAGTTCAGCTGGGATTGGATGGTCGTCCCGTCCTGGTGCTCGCACTCTCGCTAGTTCATCTCCTCTTAAGCCTCTTTTAATGAAGAACACTTGCTTTCGTAACTGTATTCATCAAACCTTACATTTACCAGTTGATCTCGCGGGGTGTAATTTTTTTTTGTTCGTGTTACCGATTATCTATGCCCTATGGCATAGTGCACCATTCATTGCATTTACATTTAACATTGGGTTTTAACGATTGCATATGTTGATGTTAATGCGAAAATACTTCTGAGGTCATTTTGGTTCGAAACGTTTTTGTAAGCGTATGCTCTGAAGGGAACCGCTTTGAACAAATGAACATTGGGTAGTACTCCATTAGTGTAAAGTCTGATCATTCTGAAGACTAAGCAACCGCACCCGTTTCAGCCATCCAACCCGTTAGAAATATTCTCTATTTGAAAATGTTTGCTTTGATATAGATAGGGAGTGATGCTACCAATCGTTACTTTTAGACTAGAAATAAAGGTAATTCATTGCAAATCTCTACTGCTGCTTACTCACAAACAAACAAATAAATAACTTGTATTTTGCATTGTAATTCACACACGCAAATTGGTAACTGAGTAGGTTTACTTCAGGTTATACGTTTATTAGAACTTTCGAATCGTAATGGTTCGAAGAACAGAACATATTTTCGTTATGGACATCTGGGTAGAGAATAGCAGCCTGTAGGTATATATATCTAAGCATTAAAATTACTAATTCGATATTTTAAAACAGTCGTTCTGAAATTCATAATACACGGACCGCATTTCCATTTTGATATCTGGTGACCGAGGAATATATGCACATTAAATCCAACCTAAATTGTGCTATTACAACATCGTGTTGAAGCGATGGACCACCAAAGCGAGATTTTACATTACGTACTGTACTAGACTAAATTACACAATAACAGTGAGGAGGAACCATTGTACTCGGTAGCACGATCTAGCCTGGCTTTTAGTTTTACCTTGGGGGTTACTGTGTAGTAGTATTATGGGAATTATCATTTTATCTGAAGAAGGATATAACTAGATCATAGCATCATCATATCATTCTTTCTTTATTACGACGCGTAATATTCGATTAGTATCATATTGGAAATGTTGGGAAAATTATTAAAGCTGTTTATATTATAGGTTTTGTTCAATAACATCAATAAAAGTAATTTTTATGGTACATGTCTGTTTTGTATTAATTGACATGTAGATGTTGTGGAAGTGGAGGGTGAAGTTTAGAGGATTATCTGGTATGCAAATACCGCAGTTCAGGGTAAGCCAGAGGGTGGTTAGCAATTTTCTATACGAGGGAATACCCTGGAATTGTTCTTCATATGGTTGAAACAGGCGTAGGCAAACAAGGACAATGGTCCGGTATAGGGTTAGGTCGTAACTCATCGATGGAACCTTGTGGATTACCTAGTATCTGCGTAAAATAAAACCTTCACCATGATATAATTCTTACGACGAGCATTTTTCAATTTCGGATTAGCGCTTTATTTGTGCAGCACAAACTGAAGGCATTTCTGTCTGTTAGTTGCTTGCAGATTCATATTTCCGACAAAGACGTATGTCATCGTCACATCTGCGAAAGAAACAACACCAACACTGTACGTGTGACGTATTCTGTCGGCTGACACGTTTAGTAGAAAGAAACAGAGATACTTGAAGAATGTCGCGCAGACGCAGCCAAATGTCACTACTTAAATCTGTTTCCAGCAGTATTTAAAATGTTTTGGAGGTTTATACGGCAATATCTTATTTTATACACTTGGGGAACCTTGGTTTTTGCTGGGAAATATTTCGACGAGTGTCGGAGCCTTTGTCAACCCCGACCCAGATCCGGTCAAAATTATGACAACCAGATGTGTAAAAACTGTTGAGGGTCGACAAAAGCGCAGTTTGGTTTAATTGCACACCAAGGGTACTTTCTACCTAACTTAAGTGCTATTCTAAAAATCTGAAATATAATTGTCTTCTACAAGTCCCAAATTTTCACTAATATTCGTAGCAGTATTGTTATGAACAGCCAGTTCAACATTGGATGTTAGTTGTTGTTTAGCTATTCTAAAAAGAAAACGCTGTTAGAAATGTCCGAAAATTTTTAACGCGCAGGGTCAACAGTTTGTGTTAAATGTATTCGATTATTATACGCGCGAAAAAGACAAATTTGGCCCATTACGCGACGTTGTAGCGGTTCGGGAACGAGTTGCAGATGCATTAAAAATAAGTTTACCCGCCATACGGAAAATAGTGCAGCAAAGGAAAAACAACCTGCCAGAAAAAAAGTTGCTGTTCCGGGTCGCATTAAAGCTGATTTCCATGGCAACATGATGTCCATTTTTTTCCGGCTTAAACCGATTTGTGTTGGTTTTAATTGCTGGGTTGTTACGGTAATCCGATCATCAACTCCGAAATTGTTGATATTTTATTGGGTACTCTATTGTTTTGGAAATTCATATTAGGATTATGATAAATATTATGGCTGGCAGTTAACATCTAGCGGATGTTTATGTTTTCTTAAAATTGTGAAGTTATATTAAACTCCATAGGCTGTTTGCGTGTTGTTTAGCCTTTGCTTTGCAGGCAGTTGAAGTACTTCAATGTGATGCGTGTCAGTCTTTTTCTTATTTTTTTTGCACAGCCTTTACAAAAAACGAATCGGAGATTTTAAGGAAGTGAGGAGCTATTTACACGTCAAATATTTTTAAACGCTTTTTGCTCTGTTAATTATGTTTATCGGTAATCGAATACATTAAGTCGATTACGCCCCATTTGATCGCCCGAAATTCCGGCTCTACATGTAACATAATGACTGCTTGTTTTTCAAATGTAGCTACTTACGAAATATACGTATTGATTGATTGGAGGTTCTAACAGTAGCTAGACTAAAAATAAACTTTACTGGAATTTATTTGATTGCCTTGTTGTGTCGTCCACAAAACGGTTGATTATGAATAAATTCTTTTTGTTAGAGAAGTCGATATTAGTAGTCACCCAAGTCTTTGTATACTTTGGTAATGCGGTTTAATTAATGAACATCTGTTTTTTTTGTTGTTATTTGCTTTAATGCAATTTATTTTCAATGTCTTCCTGCTGAGAGCGAGTACCAGTTGGATCGTGATTGACAGCCCTGGTCAATGTTGTAATTGAAGGCCATTAAGAAAGAGATTGCCAAGTTCATTGAACATAAAAATTACTTCTTAAACGTGGTAATAACCGGAACTGGTATAATCTACGTGCATTTACATTGCTGATATTAATATACGCGGAAGATGGTAAATGAACATTTCTGATACATACTATACATTTAATGCCTCCCCCCTTACAATCACACCCGTGTTTCTGTCAATTTCCTGATACTTGAGAGTGATTTTAGTTTGTTGGAAAATAAAAATTGTGCACAACCACCAGTGCATTGGGTAATTCTGAGAAAAGGAAAGTATTTTGTAAACAGTGGATTTTGAAGATTTTTTTATTGTCTTATAATTAAATAAATTGCTGTTATTTATTCGTTGTTAATAGTGCTTTTGATAGCCTTGTGCTGTGTTACGCAAGACTATTAAATTAGTAAACTATTTCTGCAGATCAGATTTATTCCCCGTCCCCTATAATTACCGGTAGAAATTCTAAGCCTGAAATAGTTACTATAAATGTGTCTGCAATGATAAGGAATTATTTATCAGTATAATGTTTATTATTGCAACGTTTATCAGTGTTAATATCGAAAAATATAACCAAGGAAAGTAAACACACACGCCTACGTACCTTATACCAGTGAAAGGTGTACGCAAATATTTTTCAATCGTTGTGTAACAGGTATTTGTATTTTAGATTAATATGATTAAGAGCGATTTACGGTTATTACAGGGTACCGTTTAAATTATATGTAAATGAAAAATATGTCTATTAATTATTCACAAAATTTTAAATTATTCGTTAAACTTTGTCTAACAATATCATTTTGACCTAATGTGCAGGTGAAAAGTAAATCAATTTTTTTCTTGTGGAGTTGTTTGGCTTATAGAATGAAATCGGCGAATTGGTGGTGATACGTGAACTATTTCTTGTTATTTTCAATTGACGTTTTTAAGCCTCAATTAACGCTAGAATTTCATGTTTGTTGGTGCAAATAACAAAAATTGGGATTTAATTAGTAATTTATGTATTGAGAAGCAATAAATCGATTAATTAATATTACATTATGCACCGCAATTAAATTTTGTTGTATAATTGGTTACCAATATGGTGTAACTTGGCGGTAATTGCGGGTCTAATATACAATTGCATAACTACTATTTTGTATTTTAGTGCTTAAAAGCCTGTGAAATGTGGAAGCAGCGTGGTATTTTTTGAACTGCTGTCCCATTCGAATATTTGCATTTGGTTTTGCTACTAGAACAGTACCAAGTAAAATTGACTGAAATTGTTTAATTAATAAAAAATTTTCTTCAGTAGGAATACTAAATTTGCAACTCATTTTCGCATTAGGACTGAAATGTAAGTGAAAATAGGAATTTCTCTGTCCTGTCTACTTTCTCGGGTTGCTAAGATGAAGGTGCATTAAGGATGTACATTAGCTACCACACGAACCAGAGTTAAAACAATAAGAATTTCGTAGTGGAATTTTGCTAGAGTTATATGAATGGCTACAGTCACCATATGTAGAGCAGGAAACATTAAGATTACTTTGTTGTGTAGTATCAACGTATTATTATAGTTTATTTATTTATTCCACGAGTTGGGTTGTGATACTTTTTAAATTCCATTTTTTCCATAGAAATCGCACTGCATTAATTTGCATAATAGTTTTAAGTTTGCCTATTTTATAAATGTTTGTGTAAATGCTGTTTAAATTTGAATATTTAAATAGTTGAAGAATTTTTTGGCTTATTCTTGAAGATGATTATTAACTGTGCTGTGCTTTAATGGGGAAAAGATTAACTTTATTTGAGGTTTCTTTGGATAGTACGAACTACCACATGCATATTTAAATAATGTAGCTTTAGATATTACTAATGACTTACGAAGAAGGTAATTTGATATTAATTTTGTTTCTTTGTTTCAGGTGAGTACTATTTGCTTCTATAGCATTACACTGATAATTCCTTTATGAGGTAAGAGATTTCTATAATTGGTTTTAAACGAGACGGTAATGTTTATTATACGGTCGTTGATAGCTTCAATATTATCATAAGGGTAGAGTAATCAGTGAGGAATTTAGCTTCGTAATTAGGATATCTGACGATTATTCATGAAGCATTGCTAGAAAGCGAATGGCTAGAAGATATCGAGCTTACACATTTTTGATTGTTGGTACGTTGGTGCAGATTTAGATGTTTTAACTTGCTTATCTTTGTATGCGGTTATCAGAAATTCGCATCATCAAACAATTCCCACCTGTCAAGTATAACAACAATGTAGTCGATAAGTAGATGGCAATATAAAAATTTACACCTGTAGTGCTTTTCATAATAATGCACTTCTAACTCTTGTACTAGAATTAATATTCGCTTTTATTATTCAGTTCAGGCCATGAAATGTTACTTGAATGCTTCAAATTTAGAAGAAGAAAAGTCGAGCACTGTTCCAGTAAATCACAAAGTTCAACCAAATTTCCTCCGTGTTTGTTTTTAAAATGCAAATTCATGCATTTTATTTAATGCCCGATTGCAGTAATTTGCAAAAAAAAGGACATAACTCGTACGTTTGATTTAATACGTCACATATTGTTTGCTGTTTTTTTATAGCGCTAAAAATTTTTAATATGCATCCATTAATAACCTGCCTAATTAATAGTAAGCACGTAATTACTTTCATAAATATTTATTACTCCGCTACTTCACTTAATTAAATATGTATTAATAATAAGAACTAGTGAAGTATTCTAAAAATGCAGATATAACTTCGTTTCGGCTGTAAACAATGACATAAAAACGGTTCGTACACACTTTTTAAGTAACCAGCAAAAATTAGAGCAACTAGAAGACGTTCCGCTGTACAAATAATTTATTTCATCGATTAATAATGTAATTTGTCCGCGTAAAAGCGGTGGGCGATGTCTTTTATTGCCACAGTTTAAATCTTCGTGTGGGTAGACATCACACGGTAAGAATGTTGCTAATTTTGCTGTCAAGATACTTGATGTTGAGTAACAATCGACACGATTTATTACAAATTTTTCATATCGCGAGGCATCATCGCATTAATAAATGATACTTGCTGAAATAGTGTTGCAACAATTCATTTGTGTAGTACGAGAAAAAGATGATTTTGCTAATCTGTTTTCTAGTGATAATAATTTTTGTTTATTGACATAATTCGCCATATTTCTGTTGTTATGGCCAATCGCCGATACCAGTAAGACGGCCTACAACAGCAGGAAATTAATATTTTTCTAAATGTAATTAATTGTATAGTATGGGAAAGTTCAGGCAGTGTTCCGCTATTTTATAATTCATTTTTAAAGAAGTACCGGTTTTACTTTGTTCTATTTGTTAATTACCTACCTAATTCCACTTCTCTATTATGCCCTGACAATAAAACAAGATGTAATTATTAATTTTGTGGAAAGTAGCAAACGGTAGATCTTCATTAAAAATTATCTGATTGTGTTATTAGCACGGTATTTTTTTTTTTCGTATGAGTTATTTGGTAACATTTGGCAAATAAGCAGAAATAATGCTGGACTCAAATTATAATGAATTCTTGCATGTAGGTATGTATGTATGTAACTGAATACATTTGTCGTGAGGTGAAGAAACGGTAAAAATTAAACACGTCCGGAGCGTAAGCAAATAGAAGTTGTTTAAATATATTTAGGTCAAAATTCCCGTTGTAGCTGCGAGATTTGAATCCAAAATTAGGAAGATACCTCTCATCGGCGTGAGTAGCACATAACAGTACTTGCGTGTCGAACCGGTACTCCGTATTCACGTGGAGGTGATCGTAACGGACTTGGGGCTTGTTTCGATGGCTCCAAGCTGATGCAGTCGTTTTCTTGTACGGTTATGTAAACAAAAAAAGTTGACACATATTCTTTCAGGTTCAGTGTCTCCGTAGTATATATAGTATTGCGTTCTCATTTAAAGTCGGCCTTAACTCACTCTTAATAATAATGATTCAATTCACCATTCGCGCAATCCATTGTTCAGTTTAATTTATACACCTTTGCGTTGTTTATGGGTTATGATATCGACCCCTTGGAATGCACGGAGGTCATGCTAGCTTTTACTGTCAAAAACACAACGATTACACCATTCACGCGTCTCTGTAAGATTATACTTGCAAATGTGTAAAAAATTGTTGGGTATGTACAAAAGCTGGTCCTTGACTTGCGAAAACGGGTAAAAATAAGTCTTCCATCACTTACAAAACGACATCTCGTCAGTCAAGATTCAGAATCGAATTTCAACTTTGAACTATAGGAAATTGAGTTTGTCGTTTTTCTTTCTCTGGAGGTGTACACGCCTCTGATATCAGTCGGAAAGTATGCGCGCTTGGCCGCTTTGCTAAGAAAAAATCCGAAGAACTGACTCCGCATCTCTGTGAGTTTAAATGTCGAGGTTTTACCACGAGGCTTTAGAACACGAGAAGTAACATTAAAAGTGTTTATAGTTGGCCAATTCTATTGGAAATCAACAGTTCTGACACAATAAATCTTCCTACTGCATTTTTAGATGTTAGTCTTCAGCATTTCGGACAGAGAGAAGTTAAAATTACTTAACTGACTTTATATAACGTAAGTTATAACAATTTCTTCTGTACAAATCTTGAAAATTACTGAAATCGACTATGTAATTTAGTAGTTTAAAAAAAAATTATTCTTATATCATGATAAGTTTATAATATGACAACTGAAATTGATGTGTACATATATAGACCATTTTTTTAAATATCAATGTATATTAAAAAAAATTGAAAACGGTAAAGATTTGGTATTTCATTGTGTGGTAAGCAAAACCTTCATTCGAATGACATTGCTTAATCATCATGGAGAATAATTTATATAAAATGGGACTTCATTGACCTGCAGATCTAAATATAACCTTGCCGTGAAGTCCCACGACATTTTGATGTTGTTACTACGTAACACCTGTTACCAGATGTTTACCAGGAAATTAATTTTGTTTCGACAGCTTACGTCTTTCAAAAGTGGTCAGTATCATTGGTAGGTGCACATTAAAACTACAAGTCCGTAGAAATTAATGTGTCTCCTCACTAGTGTAGAGTTTAAAGAATGTGGGTGTTTATTTAACAATTTATACTAATTTCTTAAGATTTTATATTATGTATTTAAAAAGATGGGGGATGGACAACTGGAATGATATTTAAAAATGGTTTGATGCTGTCGTTTATGTAAACCGGCAATGTAATAAGTAGCGTAAAGACTAACTTCATAATACCCAACTACGAGTATTGCCTTTTATATTTCGGGATTAAAGAACAAAAACAAATGTTTATCATCGAAAATGGCTTTATTGTTTTTCTAAATATTCTCCATGAAGATCAATAAATACACCTTTGCATGCGCGTGAACTAATTTTCGAATCACTTTTTCCACTCAAATCGACGTTTTGAGTGCTCAAAATGTCTCTTGTTCGAGCCGATGTGTGAGAGCTTGCATTGTCGTGGTGGAGAATGATCCGTCTTCGGCGGTTGGTTTTCCTTATTTCTCCGAAGACTTTTGACAAACAAATGGTTGTGTACCATTCAGAATTGACAGTTCTACGTTGCACCAATGGTACGGTTGAGACATGTCCAGTTTTTCCGAAAAAACCTGCGACCAATTGACACGAGCTTGTTTTTGAGCGATTGTCAAATTATGTGGGATCCAACGCGAACTAATTTTTTTACGGCCAAATGTTCATGCAATATTGAATGTATGCTGGTCCCACTAATGTCCAAGGATACCTCAATCTCACGATAAGTCGCATGACGATCTTGCAGTATCAGTTCGGGTCTAGGACAATTCGCTCAACGCTATATTCTGCCCACAACGCCCAAAATCACTGAAGAGTCACAACGCCCAACGCGACTACAATGCCCAATTCTGAATATGACCACAATGCCCAAAATGTCCACACCGCCCAAAGTTAGGACAGGGACGGAATGCCCAACGTGACCACATCGCCCATTTCTAAATAACCGTAAATTTTCCTTCGACTAAGCTGGGCCCCTTGCCTATTTACTTTAGTGTATGTACTCTCTCTCTCTCTCCGTGTGCCGTCTCAGATTCTGAGGTTAGCGATCACCATGTCGTATCTCCATCTGTCACGTGCTGTATGTATCAGCGTTTCTCTGTTCATCCCCAACCAATTTCGTATGTTGCTCATCCACGATGTTCTCCTTCTTCCTCGAGCCCTTTTCCCCTCAATCTTTCCTTCCAATATGTATTGTAATGTTATATATTTTTCGTGTCGAAGTATGTGGCCAAAGTAGGACAGTTTCCTTTTTTTAATATTGTCTACCAATTCCCTGCTTTTTCCGATTTGTCTTAATACTTCTTCATTACGTACTCTTTGTGTCCATGAAATTTTCCGAATCCTTCTGTAGGTCCACATTTCGAAGGCAGCTAATCTCTTTGTAGTGTCTTTTGTGAGTGTCCATGCTTCACAGCCATATAGAAGAATAGACCATACGTGACATTTTAAAAGACGAAGTCTTAGTTCTAAATTAAGGTGTTGGTTGCACAGGATCGTTTTAAATTTAATAAAGGCTAACCTTGCAATCTCTATTCTTCTCTTTATTTCGCCTTTACAGTCCATTTTTGAGTTGATTGTGCGGCCTAGGTATTTGTATTCGTTAACTTGTTGGATTCTGGTGTTGTCACTCATAATGTTTGTATTAATATTGTTCTTGCTAATAACTATAATTTTAGTTTTATTCGTATTTATTTTTAACCCCATGTTAGCACTTTCCTCCCTTACTCGATCTAATAAGTTTTGCAGATCTTCTTCACTTCCCGCTATCAGAGCCGTGTCGTCGGCATATCTTATGTTGTTTAATAAAACTCCGTTTATTTTAATGCCTTCTGATCGTTCCGCCAAAGCGTATTCTATTATCTTTTCTGAGTATACATTAAACAAAATGGGTGAGAGAATGCACCCTTGGCGTACTCCTCTGTTAATATCTACTTCTTCTGTTAACTCATTGTCTACTCTGATTTTAGCTTTTTGGTTCCAATATAAATTTTTAATTATTCTTATATCCTTCCCATCCAATCCAAGTTGATATAGTATATATATTAGTTTTTGGTGTTGAACTCTGTCAAAAGCCTTTTCAAAGTCAATATAACAAATGTACAGATCTTGATTCATGTCTAAGCATTTCTCAGCCAGAAGTGTCAAGCTGAGAAGCGCTTCTCTGGTACCCATTCATGCTCTGAATCCAAACTGGGTATTACTGTGTATGTACTAATCTACTTATATTTAACATATGTGGGGAGCTTATATGTTTATGTAGATGAAAGCAAGAAAAAATTAAGAATTAGAATAACAATAATAAATAGATTGTTTAATAAAAAACAACAAAGTTGATAGCTACATATATCTCTGTAATGCGATGGTCGATTATTTTCTTGATAAAAATATTGAATTCCTTGTTAAAAATTAGTCCATAAAGCATCTGTTAATATTCCGATATCTTCAAAACTTCTAATCTTCAGATTGGCCGATATGGCCACGTTGGGCGTTCGGTCCCTGTCCTAACTTTGGGCGTTGTGGTCATATTCAGAATTGGGCAATGTGGTCGCGTTGGGTGTTGTGTTCCCCACATATGTTAAATATTAGTAGATTAGTACATACACTAAAGTAAATAGGCAAGGCCGAGCTTAGCCGAAGGAACATTTACGGTTATTTAGAAATGGGCGATGTGGCCACGTTCGGCGTTCTGGCCCTGTCCTACCTTGGGGCGTTGTGTACAGTTTGGGCGTTGTGGTCATAATCAGAATTGGGCAATGTGGTCGCGTTGGGCGTCCCTCTAGTAATTTTGGCCGTTGTGGGCAGAATAAAGCATTGGGCGATATGGACTTTGGGCGAAGTGTCCAGGTCCCATCAGTTCACGCACCGCATCAATGTTCTTCGGAACAACAACCGATTTTAGGCGACCTTCACGAAATTCGTCGTTGAGCGAACTATGGCCACGATTGAATTCGGTAAACCATCGATAATCACTGGTCCTTGATGGTGCTTCATCGCCAAAAATTGAATTAAATATTAGTTTATTAAGTTAATGCACTGTTGTTGAGTTAATCCACGTCGAAATTTGTAAAAAATGAATTTTTCAAGTTACTGTAAACAACACAAATAGCGCTCGTACGTCAAAACGTTCTGAGTACTTATACCGTCAAAAATGTCAAACTTTACGATAGAGATGTCAGTTGCCAGATGGCAGCACTAGGGTTGCCCAATCCTGAAATATAAAAGGCAACCCTCGTAGTAGTACCAACACCACATACTAACACAACATGGGTATATGTATTTACTTGGATTGCCCCAAGTATCATAGATTTTATCGAATTAAAGCTGTTAGCTGTTGGAGGTTCCAATACTAAACTAATCATAGGACATGCTACATAATTTCATTAAATTCAAACGTCGACTTCAAAAGGACTAGGTAACATCTTTTCGTTGTTTGTTAAGTTTTCAATCTGGCAACAACGCATACAATCGCGGGTGCAGACAAGAACAAGTTACTAATAGATTGGCCGCTTGATCTCGCTTTCTTGTAAAAAGAACACGTTCAAATAATGTCAGCTAGCGGGTATAGGTAAACACTAACGGCTAGCATCGAAGTAATGAATTTATAGTTTCGTTAGTGAGATATGCATGTCCTTCAAGGAATAGTGTTTTTGTTTATTTAATTGTTTGTTGCTTTACTTCGAAGAAATTATTAACATTTTAAAACAATATTAATAATTTGAATGGGTTGTGTTCATTCACTAATACACTTGAGGAAATTATTAAGATTGTATAGTCTTAAATAGGTTTTATATTCATTAAAGTAATTACGAGGTTTGAGAACGTGGGTGAGGTATCCGATGTACAACTTCAATAATTCACCAAATTTTAAATATCCTAATTTTGCCTTTCCAGGTTAGTATGGATAAAAAAGCTTATTTTGTAACAATTAGTAAATGATAAAGAACTAGTAGAAAATATTCGCAAAGGTAAAATTAGTACCAAATACTTTCCTAGGTTGGTTCCCTATCTAGGGACCGCGGTGGTCGAGTGCGAGAACGCATTGACCACTCGAGGTCACACTGAATTGCGCTTGTTCCGGCGTGGTTTCGAATCCCCGCTGGGGCGACCGCAATTCAGTTAGTTAAGTTTAGGGTGCATGCTGCATGAATGGTTAGTGTGTAAGGGACGCCCGCACCCCCCTGAAGTAATGCGAAAGCGGTTCCGGGGGGGGGAGGGGGGGGGACGGTAGTATGAATGTGTGAAAAAAAAAAAAG
>JABXWE010000744.1:0-69948 GCA_014611495.1 Limonius californicus | reverse complement strand
GCATTTTGATTCAGTTGGCATTTAGACCTCCGCCACTCCGGGTCCTTGAAAACAACATCTGTCGAGGCCCGTAAATGTTTTTTTTTGGAGTGAAAGCCAGACTTCCGAAAACGACGGTTGAGCTCTGGAGAGCGTTCCCTTTTTTCCTCGCGGCGTATTGCTATTTTTTTTACGATTTACCGTATCGTGTTTTGCTGTAGTGCAAAAGATCCTCGACTTATTAATGTCGGATTTATATAAGTGATAGCAAAATGGTCGCCATGGTTTTGGACAATTAAAGTTTTAATTGTTCCTACGAACTTAGTTCGGATCTTTGTGAGGTTAAAGGGAAATAAATAAATAAATAAATCGTACAAGTGCTGTGCCTGGTTTTTGGTTCGTTCCGTCGTTCTCGAGAATTTTGCTGACATCGTTGACAGCAGTTTGCCCCCATCAAATAGAGCAGCTCAGGGGGTTGATCTCCTTGATTATTCGGATATAGCCCTGTCTGGCATCGCCGAAGTCAACATCTCCCAGGATCAACCACCCCTTCCAACAGTTTCTACATGGATTCGACACCTTGATCTTGTGCGAAGCCTTCTCATCCACGAAAGGTAAAAACTACCAAGTTTTGTGCTTGTGGAAAGTAACTTTCGGCTTGGCACGCGTATCTTGCAAAATTCAAATGTATTGACTTTGTTGTTACATCGATAAAAAAATTATTAACAGTGACCTGAAGCCACTGTTTGTGTTGCATTAATTATATACCGACGCTAATTTTATGCTATCATTTCCTGTAAACTTTACGCCTTTGACCCACACAGTCATTTTAACATAAATATTGTGTGTCAACGACGGCAAGTTTTATTCTCCGAGCGCTCAAGAATTAAGATCCTGTAATTCGGATTTTTGGTGTTAAACTTGTCATATTTTACCAATATTCATATCATTATATGTGTTTTAAAGTTTACTGTGTCTTTTTGTGTCTTTTGTACTTGCTGTGTAAGGATTTTGCAAGCTTTAAGATCTAGGAAAAAGCACAAAAGAAAGGCGAGTTCGATTCCCGTAGCTGTGGGTCCTTGGCCTTTCACAAGAACCTTGAAACCAGCTGGACTAGAAAGGTGGCGCCCACTTATTTCGACGCATCCTGTACACAATTTTAAGCATTTCCTCTATAAGCAATTTTAGCGAACCCCCCCCTCCTGCCCTGAGTCAAGCCGCTGGCCTTTACCATCTTTTTTTGTTTGCGGGTCCAAGAAAAGCGCGTTTGGCTGTACCAAAAATTTCTTAGCACGCCAACGTGCGATTTTCTTTGTCCCATAATTCTCGTAGCGAGATTTGGCCCGTAACAAAACTTTCGGGGGAAATCAAGCATGTATATTGTACATGACTGCGTATTATATTCGATATTTTACGGTAATGCATTTTTAAGTATGAGAAAACTCATACACCTTTTCGTAAACATTATTCTTATGTTAGGGTAAAAGTGGGATGGTTGCCCTAGGAGGATAGATGCCCCGTAATTTAAATTGAGATTTGTAAACATAACACTATCACAGCTAATACTTCTAAACAAAGGTGGACCCCCTACGCCACTAGTGTGCGGGCGGCAACCCCGTGTATCGAACGTGTCGTGTGTTATTTAATAAAGTTTGATGACTTCGCTCACAGACAACGTGGATTACGAAATCAACGGTTTTTTGGAAGCGTGTAACTTTTCATTTTATAAAGTAAGATGATTTTATTTTAGTGTTATTTGCAAGGGTATGGTTTGAGTATCACTAATTGGTAGAGGTTTCGAAATTTTATTTACGGTGTTTTGTTTTTAAAAAGGGGGCATCTATCCCTAGTGAAAAGGATAGACGCCTCGACTTTTTTGAGTATAGATGCCCCTAAGGGCATCTATCCCGCATGGGTTAAGCTGAAGCTTGCATGCCCTTTAATCAAAGGTAAAGCAATTCACGAAACAGAAGAGGCTCTAGAGCAGGAACCAGGTCCATCCAATGAATCAATTCTAGAAGCTGACCGAAATGTACCCACCATTTCTCCCGATAGGAGATTTTCTAATTCAAGTCCATCGATTCTTTTGCCAAATAGCAATAGCAATAGCAAGTTCCGATGAAAATGAAATGTTTACAGAAAATTCTGATAAATCAAATACAAAAAAAAGATTCAGAATGTACAGAATGATTTGAAGAATATGGAAAGACCAAATCAACTTCTGATTGGATACAATGTATTATGTGCAAACAATGGTTACATGAGATTTGTACTATGTACGGTGACCATTGCAACAAATGTGGTCGTATAAAACGTGCAAATTTAAGAAAATTTAAGAAAATTTAAGAAGTGACTTTTTTGGTCTGATATTATTTTTTATAAAAAAATAATAATTAAAATCTAAGTAATAATAATATAATAATTAAAAGTATAATAGGTAATTAAAACCAAAGTGTAATGTGCCATTGATAAAGATTAAAATAAAACGTA
Source organism: Limonius californicus (assembly GCA_014611495.1). Lineage (NCBI taxonomy): Eukaryota > Metazoa > Arthropoda > Insecta > Coleoptera > Elateridae > Limonius > Limonius californicus. The sequence goes on along the minus strand of JABXWE010000744.1, from coordinate 67,479 downwards.
TTAATTATAAATTTTCTTTGATTAATCCCTAAGGGCAACTATCCTCATAGTGATATAAGCATCGGGGCATCTAACCCATATAGTAGGCATCTATCCTCATAACTAGTACTGGGAATTTCAGTACTTTTTAAAATATAGGTTATAGTTTTATTCAATTACTCTTAACCACGTAGTAGCTAATAGACATGGTTTTCATCAGAAATAATAATCTGTTTAAATATTATTATTTTTTCGGGAGAAAACAGTCAATTTCAAAATGTGGGGCAACTATCCCACTTTTACCCTACATACTAATTAATTATTGGTACGAATATATTTTCAACAAAGTTCTTTACCTAGATCAGCAGGTAGCAAGCTTTTTTAGGCGGGGCACACTAACATAAAGCAGGAAATTACGCTTTACGCTACTAAGATGTCATTTATGGGATTGTGCAATGTTTTCCATTTTCAAATGTCAACATATTTTTTAGATAAAATGGAACCGTACTGTTTTGGTAGTTTACGTCTTTGTGAAACATGTGTATTGTTAGGTTAATAATTTGCTTTAATTACAGTCTATCGTCCTGAAGGATAACTGATTTTTTAAAAAATATTTTCATTTTTGTTTTTTGACGCAATACACTGAAAATAAATTATACTTGTGGATTCTTGATCTTTAAATGCCGAGCGGCGCGCACTTGTACCGAAATTGTTTTATACAATGTGGATTAAGTATTATTTCTCTCTTACCTTTAAAAGTAGCAACCCAAAAATGCAGTACCTATGGGGAAAGTTGTGGGATATATTTCAGGAATACAACCAGGGGGGCGGTCCAGTAGGTTCGGACCACCCCTAGGATTTGTCGAATATATAAAAACAAACAACAGTACATATGAAAAACAAATATCAATGTAACTGCTAAAGAGGTTATAAGTGATATGGCATTGCGTTTAGGTTTTAGTATTTATTTCCCATTTACTATTATTGTTTTGTACCTTTATTTTTACTTTTTGTGCAATCTCAATAGTTTCTTGGTATTCATTTTATAATTTACATTCATTGTATGTGTATGTATTTTACGTAGGAGGCTTATTCGGAAACTAAGGTCCGACTTAGGGGTGTTGTCAATTTTTTGCATTGTGGGGGTGCTTTAGAGCAGTGGCGGCTTGTACTAAAGGGCGCAAGGGCACGTGCCCACCCAACCACCATGATAAACACAGAAAGAAATTCGCATGTAACTCAGTGCATTATTTTAATTTTATTATTTTAACGATGCTATAATTTTCCTTCCCCACCAAAGGCGCCGCTAACACGCTCAAAACTATGTTCCGGGGAACGCTCTGATTTGTTCCCCATGTAGAGGTGATTTGGTTGCCTATCGGTTATCTTCGGTATACGCGATATACCAGGCGAATGGGGCACCAAGCAGATTGTTCCCGATTTGCAGTCAACGTTTGAATTTCGACTTAGGAGCGCTGTTTTCGCGCAATCGCGCGTTTGAATTCAAAGACGAAAGTGACGTTTTTTCAATGATGGAAGTTAATTGTGTGCAAAAAGATCGACTGAACGCATTGGCGGTCCTATCAACAGAAAAGAAGTTCGTCCAGTCTATCCCGGATTTTGACAACAAAGTCATAGACGTCTTTTCCAGCATGAAAAATAGGAGAATGGATTTTATGTACAAAATATAGGTAAGTTCTTTCTTGTGCCCACCCTCTTTCTTAACTCATGAGCCGCCACTGCTTTAGAGGTTGATGACTTACATACACGTCACTTTATCATGGTTCTGTCATCGTTTCAGCTATATAATAAAGCCTTAAAATGAACGCTACGATTGGAAATTCCGCCAAGTGTGCGCTGTGGTTTGTTTTCTCCATGCATAAAGCGAAAACGCTGTCGAAATTTACCGTCAAATATGAGAGGTTTATAGTCCAGGAATCGTGACTGAAGGAAAAGTCAGGCGCTGGTGTAGGCATTTTATAGATGGCCGAATAAACGCGCACGATGAGGAATGAAGTTGCCGACCCTTCTGGTGTCAATTACGATTTTGTGGTAAAAGTGAACAAGAAAATTCGTGAAAATCGGCGTTTCACAATTTCGGAAAATGGACGCAAATTTTCCTCAAATTTCATGTAAGGTACTGTATGAAACTATCAAGAACATGTTACATTTACCACAAACTTTATGCGAGGTGTGTGCTAAAAATATTGAGAGATGTTTGCAAAAACAAGCGAATGGCCTCTGAATTCCTTCCTTCCTGTATCGCTACGACGCTTCTGGATATGAGTACGTAAATTACATTGTGACTGGCGACGAGACTTGGATTTCGTACACAAATGTTGAAACAAAGCAACAATCAATGCTGTAGAGTTCCCTCAAAGCCACAAAGGCCATGGTTTTTTGGGACAGCTTTATTGGTTGATTTTCTGAAACGTGACACTATCATTAATGCAGACTTGTGTGGTGAGATGTTAAGAAAGTTGGAAAGACTGGAGAATTTTTTAAAAACCCGTGTCGTATTTCTCGACGACAACAGAAATAGGTTTTCGTCGCAGGTAGTAATCTTCTATGAAGAAGGTATACAAAAACTTGTAACACGATATGATAAGTGTTCAAATTCGAAGAAGGACTATGTAGAGAAATAATTGATTTAATACGATTTAAGCATAGTACGTTTTTTTGGACTTGTATTTTTGTTTTACGACCAATTGGCCTTTAATTTCTGATAAGCCTTGTAATATAAAATATATGTAGTGGAAAACGTTTTGACATTTCAATATTCAGCAGGAAGGAGATAAATTTGAAAAAAAAAGTTATATGTAACAGAAAAACGAAATCTTACTCCACCTTTCTTTGGGTCAAAAACTATGCCACGCCCCTTAATTTAAAATATCGCATGCGACGCTCTTTTATAACGACGTGATCGGTTGGCCCGCCTTCAAAAAAATCCCATGTGCGCCCCCGACATGTGTAGTTCAAAACAGATACTGTAGGTTGGGTTGTATTGTTTAGTGCTCAATAGATGGCAGATAGCTGGTCCATTATATATTTGGTATACTTACTATACCAAATATATGTATAATGGGCTATACTACAGTATATAGTTTGAAGTAAAAGCGGGGATGGCGGTAGAGTAACGGTCGCAGCGCTTGGCTTCGGAGTTATTCTATTCTAGTCGCTCAGGTTCGAATCCTGAGCACTGCACTTTCCCAGGGTGTTTGTGGTGTCTGGGGCATGGGGTTTTTCAAGGGTGGAGCATGTTAGACCTGTGAATAGCACGAAATGTGCTGAGCCGGGATAAGCTGGGTGGGATGGGAATCTTGGAGTTGCCTTTGGCAACTCCACGATTCTTTATTAAAAAAAAAGTAAAAGTAACGCCAAGAACAGCTATAAATAAAATGAATAAGGCGATTATAAATGAAATGTGAAAATGTTTATGTTTGTCAACAACAGTTGAAATTGTTAGGATTAGCAGAATGCCTATAAGAAGAAAACTACAGAAAATTCTGAAATAATTAATAAATATTTTAAAAGTTAAATCAGAATGTATTGTTTATTAAATAAATGTTATATTAAATGCATCACACACTGATGTAATTAAATATGGTACCAATAATATTTATCTGGATTGTAGGGACATACGTATGATGGGTTGCCCTGTTAATTTTCCATACCTTGTAAGTTAAGTGACCCACCCTGTACCTATATATTCAACAATTTAATACCCATTTTTGAATCATTCGCTGCGGTGCTCCCTCTGCAAACTACAGATCTAGATAGATCTATTACATGATGAGCTGGTTGATCGTTACCATAAGTTTCTGCAGGCTTTGGTACGTACATTGTATAATCCACATATTATAACATAATTCCAGATTAGGAAATAACTAATATGCAAATATACTAGACAACAATCTTCATATCTTATTTTTTGCTAAAATTGTTTATTGTTCACGTCCATTTTTGCGACGGTATATTCGTGACCTTTTCTATGAGTTCGGTAATTCTCGAAAAGGATTCTATATAGAGGGTACATCAGAAATAGGTACAAATATTAAATCCGCTGGTAGATTACAATATATACAAACTAGAAAAAACATTTCTTTCGCAATGGGACCCTTAAGATATGAGAAAATAATAATTGAAAATTTGACCAAAATTGTTTGAGTACCTACCGCAGGATAATAACAAAAATTTTAGTTCAAAGATATGTTATGCAAAGGAGAGTAAGATAGAAGTGTAAAAAAATTTCATATCACATGCCACAAACCAATACTATTAGGTAGGTCAGTAATTTCTATTCAGTCTGTTGTTGTTGTCACAAGCCAGACAAGTTTTTACGTGTTTGCTTGCCACTTTGGATTTACTTTACAATTAGGTAATACAAACAAAATTTTATTTTATTTTTTAATTAAAAACAATAAACTTAATGATTTTTGAAAAATGAATAGTACCATTGAATTCTACTTGAGCCAATCTATTACTGGTTTAAATATTTGTACCTATTTCTGATACACTCTGTATACATAGGCACACAACCAACACTTTAGTAACGTTGGTGATTGTCCTATTGCCTTCCAACGGAACAAACCGATTTTTTTAAATTCTGTGACTAGATCGATGATAGCACAGGGCGATTATTCAAGCAGAAAACACACATTACGTGCAAATAAATGAAAAAAAATGGCGGGTTGGAAATCATCGCGGGCCCACCCGAATGCAGTTCCGCATCCTGTTGCAATTTAACTCTGTTTGAATTACGTAGTTTTCCGCGTATAAGATGTTACTTTTTTCTAAAATTACTTTGAAAGTTGGGGGTCGTCTTATACACAGAGTAATCGGTTGAGAGCACCCCGTGGTAGCCACGGTGAAACTGCCGGGACCTTGTGTCCGTGAACAGCCTTGCGCCCGTGACTAACCTTTGGTAACTCTGTTAACTGACGTCATTACGGCTGATTACGTACAACTAACCAGTACGCTGAAAGCATCCACCTACTTCGTTGTCGGGGATAACATAATTTCATAGTACGTATCTTAATAATATTACGTAATTACTAAATATAATTTGAATATTTAAAAAATATCAAATATATTCTGCTTTTTGTTTAAAATATTGATTTCTAATTTGTTCGAAGTTCGAAGAAGTTATCTTACCCATACACGGAATAATACAGTAGTAAGTGCCGTGGTGAACTAACCGAAGGGGGCCGATGGCGTTAGGTGCTCTCCGAGGCACTGGGGTAGTAGCGTTTTAGTGTAGTTTCGCTCACCCAAGTAGTGACCGGGCGGGCGGATCGTTGCTTAACTTTGAATACTGCCCGCCAAATTGTAGGCATGTGATTATTAGTGCTAGCTTTATGTAAAAAACGAAATATATGATGTTTATGTAAAAGAGTTCAACAATTATTTTGATACTACAAAAAGAATTGCTTAACCTTAAGGTGATATACAGCGGAATGCCGCAAATTGCCACTGAATTTCGCTAAAAAAAGGTTTGTTTATAATTCTAGGGTGTAGTATACGATGTTTCCCTGTAAATAAAGTTGTACGAGTGAACCTTGTAATACCTCTAAAATTTTTCGTACTAAGCGGTATCTGGTTGTAAGCCGTATTCGTTATAAAAGATTGCTACTGTGTTATACGAGGCTGTTTCAAATGAAATCCGGATTGTGATTATACTTGTTTATTTAACAACTGAATTGAAAAAAATGTTATCACTTTTCTATATAATCCCCCTGCCTCTCAATACACCGTTTCCATCTGTCAACCAAAGCCTCTATTGCATCGGAGCAGAATTCTTTTGGTTTTGTGCGAAATCACTTATGCACCGCATGTTTCACGCTCTTATCATCCGGAAAATGCAGCCCACCTAAATCTCTTTTAAGTGTTCCAAACATACGGTAATTGCTTGGTACTAGATTAGGAGAATACGGAGGATGTTCAATAACTTCAAATCTAAGTATTTCTATTACTGCCTTGGTTTCCGTCGAGCAATGCGGCCGAGCATTGTCGTGTTGGGGCAAAACACCTTTTGACAGAAATCCGCGTCGTTTTGTCCTTATAGCTAACTTCAGATTATCTTTTAATAGGTTGCAGTATGAAGCACTATTAACTGTGGTATCATGTAATCTTCTACAAGTACTCCTTTCTTATTCCAAAACACAGTCAACATTATCTTTCCATCCGATGGAGCAGCTTTAAATTTTTTGGGTTTTGGTGATGCTGAGTGACGCCATTCTCTTGATGATTGCTTACATTCTGGCTGAAAATGGTGAAACCAGGATTCATCACCAGTCACTATACGATTTAAAAATGCAGCTCCCTCTTTCTCTTAACGTCACAGAAGAACAGTACAAGCTTCAATCCTTCTTCGTTTAAGTTCAGGCGTTAATTGCCTAGGGACCTATCTCGCACAAACTTTTCGGTATTTCAACTGCTCAAAAACAATATTATGTGTAGAAACGATACTCACATTAATTTTTGAAGGAGTTTCTTTTAATTTTATGCGGCTGTTTTGTAAAATGAGCTCTTGTACAGTTTTAATGTTCTTTTCGGTGATTACACGGTTTGCTTGTCCTGATCATGGTGCATCTTACACAGTTTCGGTGCCGCTTTTAAACTTTTTTGCCCATTCAAACATACGTGAACGAGCTAAACAGCTACTTCCGTAAACCTTGAGCATTCTTGAACGAATTTCAGAAGGAAGGATTCACTCCTTCTGCAGTTAAAAATCTTATTACAGAACGCATTTCTTCGCTAGTGCAACTTTGAAGTGATGCCATAGCTGTCAACTGAGAAATTAAATTTGTATTTTGTTTCCAAACAGTTAATAATCAATTCAGGGCCTCCCTAAATGTGTGAACTAAGTCATTATTTTCATTATTAGTAATAGGGAATGAATTGAACTTAGTTAAAGACGCAATCCGGATTTCATTTGAAACAGCCTCGTATATTTTTATTCTCAATACTAAAGCAGTTTCCAAAATCTCGTACAATTAGATATTAATAACTATCGTATGATATTTTCTACAGTGTCCGCCCAGTTGCTCGCCACCGTTTGCTCGCTTGCTGTTTGCTCGCTTACCGTTTGCTCGCGGGTCTCTATGCATAACAACTATTTGCTCTATACAAAAAAAAAACACAAATTAAACATATAATAGAAATAGTATAAAAAAATCAAAAAGTTATTATGGGAAGAAATCTTAAACAAATTTTAATGAGAAGTTTGGTATTGCTTCTTTGCAACGAATTGGTCTACACAGGGTGTATCAGAAACAGGTACAAATATTAAATCCGATGGTAGATTACAATATATACAAACTAGAAAAAACATTTCTTTTTGCATTACACGTTCAACGCGTTCAAGGTTTGCAACAAGCGGATTTTGTACGTCGGCACGATTTGTGTGAATGGCTTCTTCAAAAGTGCAATTTTTTTCCCAAAACATGTCGAAGTTGCTTCCATTGACATAGAAACAGTATTTTAATATTCCAAACATTTTAATAAGCAGTTATCCAATCGAACCACTTCCATAATTTAATATTTCCGTAAATTATCAACATCTATTTAAAAAATAATAATACTGTCCCTTTAATGATATCAAATCAGAGTAAAGGTTTTAATTATGAATCAAAAGATGTGCTAAATTATTTCATTATTACAAACGAAAGCGGCTAATAGTTATTTATGATATCGGTGCTAAATAAAGGGTTTATGATGAGAGTAGGGAAGTAGCAAAACGAAGACGAAGGTTGAGTTTTGCAACCCTACGACCACGTCTATGATACAAATTTTTTTCTGCAATCCCAAATATTTATTTTGCGAATTAAAATTGAAATTTTGCCTAAATTGTCATCTATGACAGTTTACGTAATTAAATTTTTGTATCAAATATAATCAATGTCGTGGAGGGCAAAAGAGTGAAAATAATTGAATGAATCGATCATGTGTTCACTTTATTTTATGAATGAAATACATTTTTTTTATTCCGCGCCCTGTACTAACAGATATTTTCATTTATACGTTGAATGTCAAAAAGCGTCATTTATGACATGATTGTAAAAAAAAATATAAATATAAGCTAGTTTTTCTGCGTCGCTGCAGCTACATTTAGTACTGTTTGCTGTTAAGTAAATGGATGGCGAGCAACTGTCTTGGCGAGCATCTTTCGCAACGAGCAATCGGTGGCGAGCAAACGACGGCGAGCAAGTGGTGGCGAGTCAATGACCTTAAACCTTTTCTACTAATTGCTACTTAGTTTGATATATCTTTCTATAATTTGCTTTCACCATGTTTCTCTGTTAGTGGTTGAGGTACACAACCAGAAATAATGCGTTTGTAAACAAAACTGTCGTTTAAAAACTAATCTGTAAAGTTTATGTGGGTAATTCGTAATTTCACTCCGAATGTTTATAATGGTATGCCTCCAATACAAGATTGATATTAAGTTTCTTCAATATAGGATAAAATTTAATTGTAAACATATATGTTTTTTTATTCGCGTATTAATGCAACAACGTACAAATTTAAGAATCAGTGTAGTACAACACTCCAATTATTCGACCGTGGTAATTGATTCCTACGTTATTTACATTTGTTTATCGTCGAAACTCCCAGACACGTAAAAATTCTACCTTGAAATGAAATGAGATTTTAAAGGATTGTATTGTTGCTTGCAAACATTAATCGCCAAACACCTACGAGGTGGAACAATAATAACTCATCTATCGCAAACAGTGATGCACATTGTACAGTTGAAATATGCAGTATCAAATTCATTATGACCTAAAGCAATTGTCTATTTTTATTGAAATAATAATTAATTTGGATGCGCTATGTGTGTTAATTCTTAATTAATGAGGAAAAAATAGAACATGAATTGAATTTCTTGAGAAGGTTTTAGTTTTATAGAAATTTAGTCCCATTATAAAATAAGATAATTAGAATTTTAAATAATTAGCAAGGGGTATAGTAATTAAAAGTGAGATTTTGGAATTCGAAAGAGACGTCATGAATTGTTAAAATCTTAAAATCAACATTTATTTTTCGTTTATAGCAAACAATTAAGTTACATAATTTTGTTTAAAGTCTGAATTAAAACAGAGTATAGGAATTTAATTTGGTATAGTATTCGTATCAAGTCATTTGAATTGAGCGTCTACAAACATTTCATTGAAAAGTCACACGAAACTAGTTTTTGCATATAGTTGTGAAAATAAAGTATGAGCTTCACACTACTCGCCACTGATTAATTGAACTACAAGTGAAAACGGTTTTGCAAGCCGCTAACGTAAAGGTGGTAGGAGTTGCATTTCTAAACATGTTTGTTATGAGAAAATTAAACATGATTGACTGACATGTTTAAATTAATACCGCGGCTTTTGCAAGACTGTAGAGTTTAGTTTACTTAAGTTCGATTAACTCCAATCACCATTATGAGATTAAAGTTCCAAAACTGAGTGTGGACGTCAATTTGTTCTAGATGTGGCAATAGTTATGCTTGAATTCCCTCGATACTTTCAGTTAAAATGGCATAAAATTGTAACACGCGATAAAAATGGAATTTGTATTTAAAAAATGAACCTTTAAATAATGGCCTTCAAAATGTTTAGTTTTTTTATGTTTTTGTTTTTTATATTATCTAAAAAGTGAGACAATACAGTACGTTTTTTTTTCAAAAATTAAGGCCTGGGGGATTTACTCTACCAAAAAAAACAATCGCAATTTGAATAGCAAATTGCGAATTTCTTATTAGTAATTTACGGAAATTTTAAAGCTTATAAACAAATTAAGGCGTTATTCAAAGTACCAATGTGTATCTCACCCTGGTTAATATATTTCATAGGAGTTTAATTTAATAATTTTAAACTTACCAGTTTCAAAAAATACTCGGCCAACTTAAAGCTTTAAGACCTTGCTTTTAAACTAGCTTTGAAGTATGTTGTCACATAAATTAATAATGCACGGTTCATCACGATTAAAACAACAATTTAGGAACGTACGCACAAATCAAAATGTAATGGTATAAGTTAATAATTGTTCGATAGTTTGCGTGTGCATTGCAACTATTTACAATTTACTTACCATATTGCGCAGTTGCCTGAAAGTAAAACAAATGTTAATTAGAAAACTGTAGCGTTTACCAGTTGCATATCATTTCAACTTACCAGATACGGCTGTAACAGCAGTTGCAGAACACATATTAGTCTCCACATGGTGACTACACTCGAGGCTGAATAACGTCGCAACTGAAATGAAACCAAATTACGAAAATGTAGAAACTGCAAGGTTGCCATATTAGCAGCAAAAATTAAATGCGGGTGTTGGAGTATTTATTGGTATTAGGGCAAATATTCGTGGGAACTGATTATACGTAAACATTTTAAAAAGCTATTAAATTTATGGGATGTATTGTATTATTTCATAAATACGAAACTTCTTAAGATGAAGATTTTGTATTCACTTAGTAGTGTAACATATAGATAGTCGATTACTTTTTAAATAAAATTTAGCGTATGCAAATTATTTCACATCCAGCTGAATGCTGGCTTTCTTGGGAATTTTTTTATTAACATAATAATAAATTCGCTATGGGAGCTGCAAGAGATGAACCTTTGCTCAAGTGTATGGTTTTATAGCAGTGTAGCCAACATGATACGGAAAATAACAAATTATAGATAGATAGGATAGAATATATGCAATTAATTTTCCTGAATAGGATGTGCAAAATAAAACTCATTCAAATTGTAATTTTTAGGGGGGTGAAAATGTATTTTAAACGTTAGAATATGTAAATGTATACAATTTTGCTTCATACCCTGAAGAGGGCACACAAAACAATTTTTATGCGTATTATAATTTTTAGGGAATGTGAAGTGCAGTTTAAGAAACACAATGTCGAAAGTTTAACAAAATTGTACTTAAGAAAATGCTAAAAATAAAATTAATATAATTTATTGCTTCTTAGAGGACTGATAAATGACCTTAAACTAACAGCTGGGTTCAACTGGATCAGAGAAGCCCAAGGCAGAAGAAAATGGGAGGACCTGAGGACAGCCTACGTTCAGAAATGGGTGGCAGAAGAGGGCCTTGAAATTGAACAGTGCGCAGTGTAAGGGATGATGGTTGTACCATACCTATTTTTCTTCAGTATGATACGGAAAATACCATTTTGATATACGTTTTCACTTTTTATGACGTTGAAAGTCCAATTTAAGGATCTTCACAGTATTGCATTCAGTGAAATACGAAAACCAATATCAATAAAGCGCATTTAAAGGGCGAAAGGGAATGATATTAACAGACTTTTACTCAGCAGAATGCGAAAAATATCTTAATACAAATTTATCTTTGCTGAGTAGATTGAGAGTAATTACATTTTCATATATGATGGGAGTTTTGATGATTTTCCTGACTAGAGTACGGTAATACAAAGGTAGAGAAACAGAAGAACAAAGCGGTTTCAGAGCTGCGAGGTCCTGCTTAGAAGGTCTTTTCACATTAGCCCAAATAATATAAAAGAAATAGGCTACGGGAAGGGAATTACACCTGGTAATGATAAATCTAGCAAAAGCATACGGCAATGTTTCAATACAGAAGATGTGGGAAGTACTAGAGGGAAAAGTAGAACAAACTCTGGTTAAAGCCGTGATACACTTGTACGAAGGACAGAAAGCCAATGTCAAGAATGGAGCGGAATTCACTCAAGTATTTAGAGTAACGAAGAGGTTGAGCCAGGGATGCCCGTTGTCGCCAACGTTATTTAAAGTTTATGTGGATGAAGCCCTGACAAAGTGGAAAATGAAATGCAGCGGAATGCGAATATCTACAGGAGACACAACAATATATACCCTACAATTCGCAGACGATCAAGTAGTAATAACTCAGGAAAAAGATGGCGCAGAATATATGACCGGGAAACTACGGGAAGAATACGGACAATGGGGTTTAACACTAAACATTGACAAGACAAAATATTTGCCGCTAGATACTGCACAAACAGGAGGATTAGAATTGAACACGGGAGAGGTAATAGAATGATGCGAGAAGTACACTTATTGAGGAGCGAGGATAGAAAGAATGAAAGCGAAATAAATGAAAGAATTAAAAAGAGTGAAAAAGTAATTGATGCAATTAATAGTATACTCTGGGACAAAGACATAACAAGAAAAACAACTATCAAAATATACAACACTATGGTGAAAAGTGTAGCACTGTATGGAGTAGAGGCATAGCAACTGACAGAACTAAACAAAAGTAAGCTGAGAGTGTTAAAAATGGACTATCTGAGAAGAGCGGCTGGAGTATCAAGAATTGAAAGAGTGAGAAATGAGAATAATAACGAGAGGATGAGTATCAACAGTGCATTGTAGAAGAAATAGAACATAGACAATTGGTATGGTTCGGCCATGTGTAAAGGATGGAAGATGGGCGAATATCAAGAATGAGAATGGAATGGAGAAAGAGAGGAAGACCAAGGAAAAGCTGGCTCCGAGGAATACAGACAGAAATAGAAAAAAGAAATATACAACAAGGAAAATGGATGAATAGAAATCATTGGAGAAATCTTTTGGGAACCGGAAGGTACCGACAGGACCTATGATACCGGAAAGAGAGAGAGAGAGAGAGAGAGAGCTTTTAATACAAACATTCCCATTGTGGTGGGTGCTACACAATTTTGCTGAATAACGGTTAAACCGATTTTATTTTCATTCGTCATTATCATGATCCTCGTTTGTACCGCTTGCGCAGTATCGAGGCGGTGTGAGGTAAAGCTAAGTTAGTTTGTGCTATGCACAACAGGGCGCGACTCTGCGTTTGGTGAGAAACCGTGCTTGGCTTGACTGTTGTGTGTGAATGTTTTTGTTTATAGTCTTGATACTCCTCTAATGCGACCGTAATACGAGGAGTGTCATTAATTTAATCCCCAATGGCAAATGGAGACCGGGACCCAGTACCGATCACCCAGGGAATTAGAAAAATTTCCGAACCTGTAGAGATTCGAACCGGGAAGCGTTTAGACTATTACATCCAAAGCTTGGCTCTCCTACCACTGAACAATCTCCGCCCTCCAGATTTTATCTTGAGGGGGTAAAAAGTGCCCTGTTTAAGGTATAAAATACCAATGACGGGAGTTTTCATGTTTTGCGTAGGGTCCGAACAACAACATAAATGCGAGTTGAAACATGAAGTTTAAAACATAAATGGTCTACAAGGTTTTAACAAAATCGTATACAGCTACTAATGTGTAACAAAAAATATGTTAGCGATATTTAGGAGGTTGATAGTGCATTTTAATACATGCATTTTCATTGGGGTGGTTGTTACATAATTTTGCTGATGAATAACAGTTATACAGATTTTATGTTGAGAGGGTAAAAAGTGTCCCATTTAAGGTGAAAAATACGGATAATAACATAAATGGGAGTTGAAAAGTGAAGTTTCAAAAATTAATGGTCTACACGATTTTAACACAATTGTATACAGCAGCTAAAATGTAATAACAAACAGATTAGCGATTCTTAGGTTTTTTTTGGTGCATTTTTATACATGCATTTGCATTGGAATGGTTGAAAGTGCCAAAAATAATATTTTTGGGTAGTGCTTCTTCAGGATTAAATTGTCTAATGGTGTTTGGCATAGCATATCTTTCATATAGCTCCACAAATAATAATCAAAACAAATTAAGTCCAGAGATTTTGGGGGCCAGGGGTGCTGCTCTCCTCCATCAATAACATGTCCTTCAAACCGTTGATTCAAAAATTGTCTTACACGTAACGCAAAGTGCGCAGGGGCAAATTATCAACACAGTTATAGTGTGGAATTATTGATAGCATGCTTATTGATCCATTCGTTGTTGAAAACCATTTAACCGCCGACAGATATTAAATTTGCTAGAAGATCATTTGGGAGGATTGTTAGATGATGTCCCTCTGGCGATCAGACATGGTATGTGATACCAGCACGCTGGTGCCCTTGCTCACTTTGCGTTACGTGTAAGACAATATTTGAATCAACGGTTTGAAGGACATTTTATTGATAGAGGAGAACAGCACCCCTGGCCCCCAAGATCTCTGGACTTAATTTGTTTTGATTATTATTTGTGGGGCCATATGAAAGATATGCTATGTCAAACACCATTAGAGACTCTTGAAGTTCTTATGAGACGCATTTTTGAGATTCAGCATAACAATGATATGTTACGTAGTGCAACCCGATCTCTCCTAGGAAGAGCCAGAATGTGTCTCGAGAACAACGGTGGCCATTTTGAACACTCTTTATAGTGAATTTAAACTAAAATAAAAATTAATATTGGTTTTTCTGAAATTGTAATTATTTAATAAATAATAATTTAACACTCTGTATTTTGAAAAATGTTTACTTTATTAGAATTTTTAACTATATTTGGTCTAAACATTACGAACACGAAGTAGTGACCTCACATCGTGGTACATCCTGTAGAACCAAACTTTTCAAAATGCAATACCATTAAGTTATCCAAGGAAAATGTTTTAGTCGATAATATGGAAAACATGATTACTGCAAAAATGAATACTAATGCGTTATTTTACTGTTATGGTTATAGTTTTGCTTTTAAATATTGTTAATTTCTATATTTGTTAGTGTATTTGTTTATTTATAAACAAAAGACAAATTATCAGATTTTTGAAAATATGTTTTTTGTTATTACGGATAGAATTATAAAGTTAATTAATAACGGGATTGAATTATCGCGAATTATCAGTGCGCATTTTAAGGTTTTGATACATTTTACGTGATTATTTATCTGTATTTTGAACATTTTCAAGCGATATTTTATATTATTATTGTTGTTAAATGTACGCGCTCTAGTTATACTGTATGTATTGACATCGTATTTGATCTCGTCTAAATGATTTATATGGTGGTAGTTCAGTTGTTATACCGCTTCCTTTTTGAGCAAAACGTCAATTTTGCCATAGGTTCGAAACCCCAATATACCACGTAGCGTATAAAAATCTTGTGTTGCAACCTACCACGCGCAACGGTTATCAACCGTTTGACCTTATGCATAAACCTTCCCTGGTATTTCTGGGCTTCTACATAAAACTGAAGGTCCTCCGTGTTCCTACCTCAGAGTTGAGGAAAAACGCGTAGCAGAGAAGAGGCCAGTGTTCAATAGTAGGGTGAAAAAAGCTGTTGACGATGATCACGACCACACCCTGCCAGTGTGATTGTTGCAACCGGCGCTTTTGAATTTAATTCGAAATTAAGTTCGATAATGTAGATCAGTATTGTTATTTCACATTTTATCAACTAACAAACGAGCGTGTCGAGATGTAAGTCTTGCACCTTGTAATTATGCGTAACTACTAAATAATTTCGTAAATGATTATTATTTTCGATTAAGATTCTGTCGCATCGGACATGCGCATGAGTTTACTAGATACGCAATAATCCAAGAGTAAATTTTGTAGAGAATTTGCTTAATTGATTTGAAAATTGCACTAATCCGATAGGTATCAATACAGATGAGGCGGATTTTGAGGTAACGAATAACTGGACATAACCGAAAGAGGTAGGTAATTAACCTATAGATAAATTGCTGTGTCAGGCTATATCTTATCATCGCACTCGTTTAAACAATATATAAGTAAAAATTCGTTACCTGCTATTTCTTGTAAACCTGCTTAATGTCTTGCACGTGCAGTAAACGCCACGTTCTATCAGATGAACGTATGTGAGCTATTTAATGGAAATGCCTTCTCTTTGCTTCCAGTAGGTCGAAAGGTTAATAACCAACTTTCTGCATTATACCGTTCTAGAGACTTTCCGCTATAAGACATTAGTTATAGAGTATAGAAATATGATGTTGTATTTCAAAATTGTATTACATTAGGGTTGCCTAGGATTTAAATAATAACAGACTTACTAATAACTAACTCCCCAGCAATAAACTTTTTCGGATGCAAGTAAGATTGTACACGTTATACGTAATAATACTGTGATGTGTAAACAGTTTGGGATTAAACAATCTTATCGCTTGTCTGAATTTTTTTTGGGAAAGGATTGCAAAAGGCTCTCCTCTTCAAATATTTAGTAACTTTTGTAATTTATATTTAAAATTCTTACTTTATTATTACTTACAGATGAAAAAGATTTGTGTAAGAAAATCGTCATTAAAACAGAAAGTTTAAAATTTTCAATTTAAACAAATTAATTTAATACACTGCTTTGTAAACACGATTTCAAAGCTAGAGCCTCTTTATTTTTGGTTTTATTGCTAATGGCTCGTTTTTTCATTGTATTATTTTGTAATCTTTATCAAGATTTAATAAAGTTTTATAATGAAACTATTGCAAAAAAACAACAAACAAAAATTGGCTCGGTAGACCATGAAATCAAAACAACCTACAATAAAAAAATCGCCTGTGACGTTTCAGTGGAATTTTACAAAGTTGTGTTTAGTTTATAAAATTTCTGATAGAATCACTAATTTTGATGAGTTGGTGGATATGGTGCAAGCTTATTTTAAATGTGGGAAGCATAGCGTTCAAGAGCCTATGTATCGTAATTGTTAGTCCAATACGAATTTTCCCAATAGCGGAAAATTTTGCTTATTACATTGCCATTTACAAACAATTGGATTTCTCGCAAAGAAAAGAAGACGTGACTGTGTGTAAAATAAGAATTTAGAATGAGGAAGACAAGTTACTCAGTTTTGAAAATCAGGAACAACAAGCGACAAAAATAATGACGCTACTAACAGTTGTGCATATGCAACCAACAAACGTTTTTATGACGTAATCGCGTAATCGACGTAATTAGCAACTTATCTGATTAGGTAGCATTTCGCAAGTGAACATTCCCATTCCTGATTGTCAAAACTTTTTTATGATTTTGAAAAATGGAAGATAATAAATTCAATATACAAATTTAAAATTATTTCCAACAAATGTCGGTATTTTAAAGCTGCCAACTAAAAGAGTTTGCAATACAAATCAGTGGATTCGTTACCTTTTGAAAAAATCTATTGTTCAGACACAAATAATGATCAATCTATTTCATTTTCTTCGTCGTATTGATAATATGTTTTGTAATGTAGTTTCGAACAAAATAATTTTAAATATTTGGCTCAAATGAATTTCCATAATAATTATTCTATTTAGTAGTTCCGATTGAATGACTGCTTTAAAATTATTTTTATCCTGTTTATGGTACTTCAAATTGTTAGCAAAGAATATTTTAGAGTTTAAAATTCCAATTGTTCTGTATATTTTCCTTTTTAGTAAAGAAGTTTTTCTAACTTATTCCAATATTATGTTAGGTTTTTGTTTCTCTAAGTATTTACAGCAGAATCATTGCAGCTTAAAACAAAACATATATAAGAATCTAGTAATTTTTAAGCTTCATGTTGGTAACGCTTTTTCACATCTATCAAATCTACTACACATTGCACTGTGAAGATAATTTTTATGAATTCCGGGAATCGCTGCTACTGATTTCTTCACGAATATAACATCACCAAGCTGTATATACATATATGACATTTATTTTACTTTGTGTATTACCAAATTAGTGAAATCAATAAATTTTGATCACAGCGCCTTCCATGGCTTACCTCGACCGCAAAGCTGCAATAGTTCTGCTGTAATTCGTTTATCAAATTAACAGATAAAAGAGGGATTTTGCGACATTTATATCTCAGTTGTCGTGCTTATTACAAAACTACAAGGGTAATGTCAAACAAAGACTTAAAAGAATGTATATTGAAAGAATTATTGCAATGCTTGTATTAATCAGTAAATTTAATAATAATTATTCTACGTAGGTATTAGTTCTCTCAAAACAGTGTAAGTTCACCTAATAAATAAATTTAAATCATGCGTAATATATGTTTTCGTTTCATGTATTGTTAATTTCAACAAGATACTTTTTGTATTTAATATCAAATAATTAAACTTGGTGGTAATATTAATTTACTTAATTTTAGCTAATTGCTATGTATTTGCTAAGAAGATCTAAATGTTCTACAAGAGCAACTCAGACATCAATCTTAGCCATAGGTACCTTAAACTGACTTAAATCGGAAGATATTATTAGTTATAACTATACAGAAAATTTGGATATTGCTACTTTTTTACTTCTTCATAATCGACAAACAATTTAGGATATGTTCAATATTTTTTTACATTGAGAGTCGTTTGGACGGGTAAATGTCAGTTATGTTCTGTTAAAACTTAACAAACTTCTGTACATAGTTGTTGATTTGTAGAGTTTTTGTGGTAATATCAATCAGTTGTAATGTATTCTAACAGCGAGAAAACAGATATGAAGTTGATTTTGGGAGAATGCAGAGGGGCGGCGGACTTAGCAGTACGCCGATATGCACAAAGATACCCGGATAGACCCCTTCCATCACATAATGCTTTTTGGTGTTTGGAAATCAATTTGGGGCAACATGGACAGTTGTTCAAGCTAAAGGTGAGACAACGACATGTCACAACTGTAGAAGCTGAAGCGGTAGTCACCACACAAGTATCAGGTAGTCCCCATGTAAGCCAACGAGCAGTTGCCAGAACTGTAGGCTTTAGTGAAAGTTCAGTATTTAACATTTTAACAGCATACCGGTTTCATCTTTACTACGTCACATTAGTGCAACACCTTATTGAAGATGATTATCCACGTCGAGTGAATTTGTGCCAATTCTTAAGAAACGAAGTTACAAGGGATTCACTATTTTTAAGAACTATTCAATTTATCTCAAAACTCCAAATAGATGAAAAAATAGTCTAACTAGATATGTGAAAGCATAAAAAGTATGAAGTTTGAGGCTTTTACGATTAATACAATTGTATGCTTGAAATGTAGAACATTTCCTGTCGAAAACGATGACCTATATTTGAGTATGCGGGCTTTAATAGTAAATTCGAGGATTGATGAGTCGAAACACGTTTGGATCTCGCAGGCGCGACTTGATGATGATGACAATTGAATGCGGTTATTGAAAGTGTTTATCGATGTATTAGCATTGAGTAAAGAAATTAATTTCTTACTCAATGGTATTGGTGAGATTTCTGTCAAATATCTTTGTGGTTGCTTCTTTGTGTATATTTTTATGGAGCTCGGTAATGGCGTTTACTATAGAAAATCCGTCAAACACTAGATATCCATGAGAGAATGTAAGCTGTCTATGGTGACTATAATTATTTTCACACGGCAGTGGTTGAGTGGTGCAGAAAATTCCGACAAGGAAGAGAGTCGACTGAAGATTTGGCTCATCCAGGACATTTTCGTGTTGCAACTTCAGATGAAAATGTGAAGCGTTTGGAAGCTGCTTTACGTGCAAATAGATGCATTAAATTCAGAGAACTTTCTGAAATGACAAGCAGCAGTATAAGCAGTAGTACCTATAGGAAGTGTTCATTCCATAAATCGTACTCTTAGTTATCACAAAGTTGCTACTCAGTGGATTCCACGGCTGCTTACTGATAACCAAAAGTTCGTTCAGGATTGTCATACAGCATTTGATGCGCTACCAAGAAGAGGGTAATACCTTTTTACATCGGATCGTTGCCAGTGATGAATCTAGATACTATTACTACGAACCGGAATCGAAACTTCAGAGCATGCAATGGAAGCATGCAGATTCTCCGAAGCCGAAAAATTTCGGATCTCCAATTTCAGCGGGGAAAGTAATATTAACCGTATTTTTTGATTGCCAATGTATATTACTGTTGGATTTTAAAGAGCGTGGTGTCAATATCAATCAATACGGACACCTTACAATGTTTACATGTCAGCATCAAGAATAAAAGTCTCGGTAAACTCACAAACGTTGTCATGTTTTTGCGTGATAATGCTCTTCACTGTATAGCCAAGTTGTTCAAAAGTTACTTACGCGTATTTGCTGGAAAGTATTAGAACACCCGCCTTACAGTACTGATTTATCCCCATGCGACTTTCATGCTTTTGGTCCATTAAAACAATCGGGAACAGCGATTCACATCGGGCGCTGAAGTATAGACTGCCGAAAGAATTTTTAATAGCAGGGTATCTGTAGATTAATAGGACAGTGAGACTTATGCTTTAATGTTACTGGATATTTTTTTAAACTAAGTTTATACAAATTTTGTTACAGCCTCTAAACGTGTTTCTATTGAACTATCCTCGTACATTATTTAATTTTCTGTACACGGCGATTTGGACCAAAAATGCTGTATGGAGTCGAAGAGAAATGAGCGCCATGAAATAACTATGACTTACTAAAAATGCCATTTTTAAAATGTCAGTACATTGTGAATATTATATGCAAAAAATAACAAATATTCAAAATTTATTTCTGTACTAGTTGATTTCATATTTTGGTTTGTACATTTTTATAAAAATGGACTGACCCTCCCCATAACCACGCCGCTGTTGAACCTATTGCGATAAAAGTTTGTGCATTATTGGGGGTTTAATAGTATTACCGATCCACTTATTTGTATCTGAATAGCTGGCGGCATTTTGAAAAAAAAAGAGAAAAAAATCAACTTTAAAAATAATTTTTGATTGTGCAGTATAAAATGTTTTGTAAGTTTATGATTATTTGAATAATTAATTAATCTCGTACTAAATACATGCTCTGTATATGTTTGAATCTAATTGAGAGCATTCACCGGCTAAATGTTTTTTTAATGGAGATTTCTAGGATATTGATGGCAACTATGTGATTTCATATATAGGCGATACTGTTTTAACAGAAATGAATTGCATTGTTTCCATTCAACATTAGATAGCAACATACGCAGTAAAAAATACAAAGTACAAAATTACATTGCATCCAAATTGCTCATGATAACAATAGAAAACAATAAAATTTGTTACGGCCCACAGAAGTGTCAGTTTGTAATAATTATCACATTAGCTTTATCACTGATAGCCACTACCCGTTAATTAAAAGTTATAAATTTAATTATAAAATTAAGATAATTATTTGTTACAAATGACTACTTCTACGCTAAATAAATACTAAGTATTTTACGATTTATATTAAGTGTTACAAAATGCCCGTCTTGGTATTAAAGCAGGGGTTCTTAACCTACGAGTCGACCCAAGTTAGGGTGGATTGGTATACTTAATGGGTCGCGAAATATTTTAACAAAATAATTTATTGTGGTATAACGTTCTTGTACTTTTATAGAAGTGTTAGCATTAGTTTTGTATAATTAAACTAAAATTCTTAAAATTTAACCTGCAGATAATGGCCGCACGTGAAACAAAGAAGCATATGTAGAACTAAGTTTTACCTACATGAATGATCGCGAAATTGACAAACCGCCACTATGATGTGAAATATTAGCAATGAATAACTGAAGCCAAATAAACTTAAACATTTTGAAACAAAACATAAAACATATATTTTTTGGAAAAACAGAACAGATCAAAACACAGCGCCTGGAAGCTCCAAGCAACAGCATTGTACATTCTGCTCGACAAGCTACATTGGCTTCCTATTATCTTGCTTGGCAGATTGCAAAGCAGACAAATCCTCCTACTATTGGAACAAATACTGTAAAACCCTGTGGCGGCTCGCCAAGTGAAGTAGATGAAGTGCCTCTTCCTACCTAAAATTTTCATGCTATTGCCAATATTTATTTAAATTATATATCAAATTATTTATCGGCATTACACCTATTAGGAGTCGTTTATTTATGGCATACATACTTGTAAATACAATAAGGTTAGTGGAAACAAACACATTACATTTTGTCTGGTCCCCCTACCTTTATATATATATATATATATATATTATATATTATATAAAATATATAAAATTTAAATTTGAAATGCAGTCCGTCGAACCTGAACATAGTTACCATAAAAATCTTACCTACAACACTCGTGCAATTGTAGTGAAGAGTCAGCCTCAACCGTATTTTAACTCTGCACTTATTCCTTCGTTGCCATATTAACGCCTACGTCAATATCTACAATTGGTTCACGGTGAATCGCCAAATAAATAAAACTATTCAACTATTAAATAGGAAAAGGAATGACGATCTCTTTGATACACTTTTCGAAAAGACTAAGGAAATAGAAATAACACAAATCGATATTTTTAAGCGCCCTAAGCGGGAATATGCTAGCTTTACAAATAATGACATTAGAAGAAAATATAGAATTTTATTTTATGAAGTACTGAATCACATTGTAATGGAAATGGAAGTAAGGTTTCAAGACTGCAATAAGTTACAATTCACGTCTTTGGCTGATACTACGAAATCGGAAATTCGAGCAATGTTATTCGTGTTTTCCCTCCAAAGCATTTGAAAGTTTAGGTCAATTTTATGGCAAAATAGCTACAGAAAGTCAGGTCTTAAAACGAATTAAATCTTCTTTATGCCGATGAAAGTTACCGCAATCTACAGACCCAAATATTACTAGAAAATCTCAATGAGAACAAAGAAATTTTTACAGAAGCCTACAAATTGTTTTGCCTCATATTAACTATTCTGTCGACAAGTGCATTAGTGGAAAGAAGTTTTTCTTGCGTTAAACGAATAAAAACATACAAAAAAAAATGCAGTAGGTATCTCAAGATCTCAAAAAGAACTCTTATTAGAATTAATAACAAATCAACCATTTTACGAAGACATAATAAATAATTTTGCTGCATTAAAGGACAGAAGGATAGACTTGGTCTACAAAAATTAGGTAAGTTGACATTGAATAATATTTTTTTCTATTTGTTATTATTAGGGTTATTATAATAGCACTTCACCTATTTTTTACCCGCGAGCCGCCACTGGTAAAACCAGCCTGCTGATATGACACGTATCATCTGCAGAGAAAAAAGTGCAACCCATTCCTCTATCAATAGATACAATTTTGATACATAGATATATCGGAAGATATTAAACAACAAATTGCAGCTATAAAAGTAGGGTGTATGTTTAGTATTTATGTTGATAAATTGACTGATATATGCAACGTCGTTCAGCTCATGGTTTATCTTCGATACCCAGGTGTAAGAGACATGGAAAAAGACTTCTTATTTAGCGGACCATATTTTTCATATGGTAGATTCCTTTTTGGAGGAAGAAGAATTGGTCGAAGAAGCTTTAAGGTGCAGCTTATTTAATAGATTTGATGAGCTTTCAAAACTCATTCAAAGTCAAGGTTCACATAGTAAGAATTATTGTTGTTACTAATGTAAGTACCGTATTTTGTATTAATATAATTGCCTTTAGTTGATTTTATGTGTTAATTTTTAAATCTTTTTTTCTTAGGTCGCGAAACCGAACGATTACCTAATCTGGGTTGCGGTTCGAAAAGGTAATGAAACCCTGTAAGTTTAAGAGTATCTAGTTCAGTATGTAGAAACAAGACAAGCTATGTTAGAACGTTGGATATTTTTTAGTTCTTTATTTATCATTGAAATTTTCGGTACAGAAACAGATACTTTGGTTTTGTAACAATCTTAATTGCTTTACGCGGATTCTTATTAATCGATTAGCCAATTGTTTTCCATTTATTGGATTTTCGATAATATCTGTCAGATAATTAATTATTTAGTCCTTATTTAGTCTTCTTCTGTGTGTAGGCTAAAGGCTTGTTAATTACCTACAATGGAGAATGTAGATTTTATGAGCCTTCTTTGTTCATCTAAGCCGGGCAGGAGGCTAACCTAAATCGTCAAACTTACAAGGGAAGTTCCACTACATCCGAAGCACATTTATATTAGTAGCAACATCTTATTAATTTGAATACAGTTTGAAAGCTCATCAAATCTAGGTGTTCTATTACACAGGTTGTCTCTTAAGTAATATTTTCTTTGCGCAGTAGTTCAAAACCGTTTTAACATAATTTCTGTACATTTGTGAGCTATCGTATGTAATTACCTCAAATTTTTGTTCTGGTTTTTCAGTGCAAATATTAGGCTTATTAATTTTAGGTCGACAGAAAAAGTATGTTTAAGTAATACGGTTTGGCGATTTAAGAGGAAGCGATAAAAATAACATCCCTTATTTCTTAAGTTAATCCGATTGTAGGACATTTTACTTTAAGAAACTATGATATTGTGGGCTTAAAATTAATCACAAGTTAGCTATTTGCATTTGAATAATCATTACTAATCATTACATATGTATGAAATTGCCAA
Organism: Limonius californicus; assembly: GCA_014611495.1. NCBI lineage: Eukaryota > Metazoa > Arthropoda > Insecta > Coleoptera > Elateridae > Limonius > Limonius californicus. Next base: position 43,376 of record JABXWE010000744.1, on the reverse strand, counting down.
CAGGAAGGAAGAAGCGTGTAAATAAATATATACGAACGGGGATCATTAAGAACAAGACTGGATCAATTAACTCGAGAAGAAGCGATTAATGGAGACTTAGAAATAACAAAATAAATAACCACGAGGAAGATCAACAACCAACAGCAATCTCGGAAAAAGGTACGCCGATCGCCATAGCCAAAACCAAAAAAGTAAAAGGATATCCGACTATGATAAGCATTAGCCCACATAAATTAAAATACAACAGACAACCCTACTTTGCCTGAAATATTCCTTACAGTTATTGAAAGATTTTGAAAATTACTAGCAGCATATGCCAAATATGGGGTGTAAGGAGAGATGGCACTTGAAGACCTAGTCAACCCAAAAGCCAACCTCACCTGCTCGAGGCTCTGGCGACCCAGTATTTGGGGGGTATAACCGGATGCCTGTTGTCCCATGGCAAAGGGGCCTTCATCGTCGGGCTAATCACGTATATGCGGTACTTTGATTCAGAGAAATAAGGAAGGTCTCGAACGCAGACGGAAAGATGGAAAAAGTCCCAAGCGGGAATAAAGGACAAGAGGAGGAATATGGAATATTAGAGGTTTAAATGGTGAGGAATATATGCGAAAAACTTACAAGTAATATTTAAGTTTAAGAATAAATTGATAATTGAGCATCTGTCCCGCGAGTAATCGGCTAGGCGAACAAATCGTTGTCAGTCATGGAGACCCGTGACAAGCGAGCAAACGGTGGCGAGAAAAAAAAAACGCTAGCAAGTAGGCAGACACCCTAGCTATGATACTTAGATTTTGCATATAATGCAAAAATAGTAATCAAACTGTTTCCGCTTTAAATAATTAAATTAAGGTGAATAGAAACTTCGCACGTATAATATATTTTACATACATTAACTTCCAAATAACCCTTCAAATTGCATATACGCCCTCTCAAACCAACACTGCAACTCAACATACAAAATATGTCTAAGCCATTAAGACCATGTATTAAAATAGTATGAAAATAAAATAATCATTTCGACAAGTTTGTAAGGGCATGGCATCAAATGTTGTTTCCACTGCGTTTCGTAGGAACTGAAGGTATGCAATTCCTGTCAGCCTGTTTGGAAGAAAAATGGGTTCTAGTAATTGACCTATAACTCCAGCCCAGGCGTTGGCAGAAGAGCGCCTATGGTGATGTGTGTTGACTATTACATGGGGATTTTCATCATTCCATGTGTGTAAATTGTGATGATTAAAAATCTCGTTTCGGGTAAAAGTGACTTAATGGGTAAATAAAACATTCGCCGAGAAATTAATGTTTACTTGCTCTTGAAGTATAGCCCAACGACAAAAAGCTTCTCTGTTTTCATTGTCTCCGTCTTGTACGGGTTGTTGGATTTCTTTTTTAACTCTCGCCAAAATCATTTCTCTCAGTTGCATAGGTCTAACATTTGTTTTTTTCCTGGATGAATACTCTTGCAAACATTTGGTGGTACGGTAAACGTTTGTCGCGATATCGTTCCACATATAAACGCGATGCTAACAGCGAAATTTCTTCGGCTAAACCATAAACAAAAACCATATTTACTAACTCTTCTTCAGGATATATAATCGGGGCCATGACAACAAACAGGAAAAGGTCTAATTAGGATACACAATGTAGTAACACTACTTACTGTTCGGATCCTGCAATTTACTTAAGTCGGCACCTATTCTATGGTAAAAAGGTAAAAAATCAGCTCCGAAACTGTACATTTGCGAATATACGTTTCTTACGACGTTTTTGCTTGTTTTTCATCCAAGAATACCCTGGGAAGTATTATGCACTCAAGGTGGGACACCCTGTAGTTTGTTTGAAATGGGTGGTCTTCTACCAATACAGCGTAATTGTTAGACAGATATCTTAAATAATTTCGGAGTAGTTACCTGGCTATTATTAGTACAAACACCCTGTATATCGTTTAATAAGCCGGGGTTTGATAAACTGTTAGAACAAGATTCTATCCGAGTTTAAGTGGTACAAAGCGGTTCGGCGGACTGAAAATGGATGCATCTTTTTCCATTCTTACACAATTATTGGATACATTTTTATGGTATCGAATAAGTGGATTTTCAAAAGAAGCATTAAAATGGACTAATGGAAAGAAAACAAAATGTATTTAACGATATATTTATATGTGGGCGAAAACAAGTACAATAAGTTTGTATAACATATTGATATGTTTGTGGGTTGTCTAACCTCTAAAATACGTATCAAAATGTTTCTTGTTGATTTGGAAAATTATTATTGCTGTTTGTAATTAACTTTGATGTAGTTATTCCAAATCCATGTTAAAATGGACCAAGCATGAAATACATAATACTTTAATCATGGTCATATTTTCGTGTTTATACTTCTATGTAGCACAAATTTTACACGATAACGAATTGTTCTAATAATAGATTAATGGCTCAATTGTCTTTGATGCTAACTTGAAACTTATTTATGTAAACCGTCGTTTAAGTAGTTAGTAAAAATGGTTGCTATGAGGGTGTTTCAAACAAAAGTAATTTAAGACAACAATTTCACATAGAAGCAGATGATATAATAGTTATTTATTGTATAAGTGCAACTAAAACACGAATGCTATACAACGTTTTATCCACAATCACGGTCATTTAGATTCAGATTTCATCAAAAAATGATTTGATATTTCGTTCTGACTAACGTCAAAAATTAATGAAATTATTTAAAAATAACTTTGGAAGGCGTTGAATGGTTGTTAAGGTGATGAATGGTTGTTGATGAATGGTTGTTCTTTAGTTTCGATTGTTTATCGACTCCATTTGTGAAGGTGGTGAAAAATGCAAGAAAGCGATTTTGTTCCTGAGAAAATCAAAAAGGAAGCTAAAGAAGCAATTCTCCAATTATTGCCTGTGAAGTCCAGGCAACATTATGAAAAAGTATTTTCCGAATTTAATGAATGGAAAGAAAAACGGGGGGTAAGGACAATAAATGAGGAAGTTCTGCTATCGTATTTCTTTAATTTGAAGAAGAAGTATGCAATTTCATCCATTTGGTCGAAGTACTCGATGCTGAAGGCCGCTATGAAGGTCCATAAAAACATAGACATTGGAAAATATAGTAAGCTCACTGCCTATCTGAAGAGTGAGTCGAGAGGGTATAAAGCGAAGAAAGCTGCGGTATTGGAAAGAGTACACGTGGAAGAATTTTTGACAAGGGCTTGCGATGAAGAATATTTGTTGATTAAGGTAATATCTCTTAACCTTTTAGACATTGTAGATAATAAACTTTGAAATATTTTAGGTTGCACTAATAATGGGATTGTCTGGTGCCTGTCGTTGCTGTGAATTGACGAATTTGAAAATCAATAATGTAGAAGACAGGGGCGCATATCTGCTTGTTTCTATACCAGATACCAAGACCGCCGTCTCACGAAAATTCACAATTATGGAAGAAGGATTCTCTATCAATACTGTGGAGACGTGTAGAAAATACATGTCCTTACGTCCGAAGAAGTTATCCAACGACAGATTCTTTTTACGATACTCTAATCAAAAATGTACTTCACAACCTGTTGGAATCAACACGTTGTGTTCCTTCAAGAGTTGCTTCATTTTTGAATCTGGCAAACGCAGAAGTTTATAGCGGCCACTGCATGAGGCGCACTTCAACAACTTTACTGCCTAATAAAGGTGCTGACCTTACAACAATTAAATGACGTGGTGGGTGGAGAAGTTCCGCTATAGCAGAAAGTTATATCGAGGATTCTGTATCTAATAAGCTTGATATCGCAAGGAAAATCCAAGGTACTCCTGGTACTAGTCGTTCCTTACAAGAGGAGACATCTATTGTTTCTACAGATTTATCAAAAACTTCGACAAGCACTATGCGTTCTGAAACCGATGACAACTACAAGCTTGTTATTAATGGAAACGAAGTGAAATATGATAAAATTGAGAAGGAAATTTCTATTAATGTAAATGTTAATGTTAATATTAATAAAAAATAAATAAAATGTAATTGATTTAAGATTGTATTTTTCATTATTCCACTAGTGGAATAAAGTAATTTCATTATTCCACTAGTGGATAAAGTGGTATTTTATATGCTTCATAAGTGTGGATAAATCTCCAATTATAATGTGATTGTGGATAAATATTTTTTAAGCTACAGATAATATCAAATTATTCCTTTATTGAGACAAAGTGTATTAAAAAACAGCATGGTTTTCTTAACGTCAGGTGCATAATTAGAAAGGCTCTGGACAAGGAACATCTCACAATCAATAAACATTTTTCACTACGATCAGGTATAAAAACCGCCGTAAACAATGTTATAATATGTGTAGGTTTTGTGTAGAGTCTCCCCTCTATTAGCAGTTGTAAGTCGTTAAAGACGGCATCATAACAATTATGACGGTAAATATAGATCAAAATCGCGAACGTAGTGATAGCTAGACACCTTAAGGTATTGTATGCAGCTATTTTATTTAATATTTTGAAAGAACTTGTATAGAATCTATCCAGGTTCGCTAAACAATTTAAGCGTTCATTCTCACAAATTCAACTTTTCTTTGATCACTATACAATAATTATTAACTGTATTTTCTAAGTAAGGGCAAACGTTTTGTTTTAAACAGTTGCTTCTTATCGAAATGCATTAAAATGAGTTTAACATAAAAAATAACCTCACAGATGAACAGTCTTATTTCCATGTTAAAAAACAAGTCAAATGTGTGATAAAAGAATGATATAGTTAAATTAAGTAATCTAAAACAATCAAAAAGTCTTTTTCGAAATTATATATATTTAGCAATTTAGCAGATGGCTTAATAGGTTGTGGATTATGAAGACTGTGAATAACAAGTAAGAACAATGAGTTCCTAATCTCACAAATAAGATTTACCTTGCCTAATAGAAAATGAAAACATTAACCTAATTAAGCACGGAAAGAGTATAATTTGCTATAATTGCAACGGAATGTGGGTTCAATCCTAGGCGGTTGAAAGCGTAGATGAATTATTTGTTGCCCAGCACCTTCTATCAATTTCGTAGTTCCTTATAACAGCTACTATATCATTAATAATCATGAAGTATTTAGTTAAAGGTTTTCTCGTCTCACAGCTGGATACCGGCTTCTTCTACGTGTTTTTCCTTAGCGCTAAAATATAAATATGTGGGACCTACAGTTTAACATCGAATACGAACGACAGAAATTCTAGAAAAGGTTTTTATAATCCCGGGGTTCCGGATTTGGAAATTATGTATGGTGGATTGCAGCACAATATTTTTATACAGTGCATGGTAATGCTAGGGAATCAAACCCAAGCCATAATCGACGTTTTCCCCAGAAAGAGAGCGCTCTGGCAATTGAGGTACCACTACACTGGTTCTAATGTTAATTTGGTTAAAATATCAAATTCATCTATTAACTAATTTTTAATGTTATAGATATACAGGGTGGTTCACTTTTCACTTTCACACCTCTTCCTTATTGGTTTTCTGATTGATTTTCAATTTCAGCCAATTATACTACCCTTTAAAACGGTTACTTTTACGGTTTTTAAATAAATGCGAAAAAATTAAAAATCATAATAGGTCTATTGTTAAAGAAAAAAATTATTAATATAAGTAGTTCAGAATCACACATATAGCCCAAATCCCTGAAAAAGTAGACTCAACGCACGATGAGTCGGTGAAACGTTCGATCATTCAGAGAAGCAGTGCAGATATTTAACCGAAGACTTCCGCAGAGAAGAATTTGTTTCAAAACAGTTGTAAATATTAACCATTGGTTTAATAATATTGGAAGTGTGTCTAAATCAAGACCACAACATTTCAATAATCGTAGAATTGTTTCACCTTTCGATGATACTGTATTACAGGAAGTGGGTAATCATCCAAGAGCGTTCCAAAAATAGCTACACAATTGGAATTATTCCAAAGCAAAGTTTGACGATGTCTTAAACGTCACAATTGAAAAGGGTTCCCAACACGGAGTTTCAGAATGCCATAGAAAAGTTGCCAGTGTTGTTTCGAAGCAATTTGTATGTGCAATTCGATGGCTCACTAATCCATAATGCTGTTGTTGTACGGAATTGGTTTAACCAAAATTTTCCTTTGCACTTGATAGGTCGTAATAATCCTTTAACTTTTTTGGCCACCCAGATCTCCTGATATACCGCCATTGGACTTGTATTCCTAGTCATTACTAAAACAGGAAGTATAATAATGATATTCAAAATAGACGACCTCTGTATTCAAATTGTCCCAGCATGTCGCCAAATAACGCAAGAACAACTGCGGAAAGTTATTATTAATATCAGCAAACGGATCAAAAAGTGTATAAGACTTGACGGGGGTGTAATGTAAATAGATACAATTTAATATTTAAGCGCTGGAGTGCTCGCCTGGTTGGTGGTTAAAGAACAAACTGTCTATAATAAAGAAGAAGATTATTTTTGTTGTTACAGATATTTTGATCGAAATAAAATAATAGTTATATGAATATGCAGTACTTCATTCTTATTGTATGCAAAATACTAAAATTGAAATTTTTTTTATTAAAATTTGGAGTTTGTGATTCTGAACAACTTTAGTTAATACCTTTTACCTCGTTTATATTTAATCGTAGTAGGCCACTGGTTTCCAGTAAAATTGTTTAAATTGTAAAAATAGCCGTTTTAATGGGTAGTGTACCTGAGTAAAATTTGAAATCGATCGGAAAACCTATAAGGAAGATACCGGGGTGTAAAAGTGAGAAGTGATACACACTGTATACAACAACAATGTAAATAGACGTTGCATTTTGTTAGATCAGAAAACGATGAAGAGAATGGAAGGAGCATTTAAACCGAATGGCAGAAAACAGAATAACAAAAATCGCTAGGAAGTGGAGAACCTTCCGGCAAACGACTCTCTAGAGATAATTAAGAAGATGGCGTGACAGTTGTTAGTCCACGCCTAAAGAACAAAACTAATTACTTTTGGATTAATTAATAAACAAACATGACTAAAAAAAAGAGGAACAAGATGAACAGTAAGGGCAAATCAAATCGGTTGTGGAACCTTTAGTGAAGATATAGAAAATATATAAGAAAATATGAGAGTAGATGAAAGTCGTGAAAGATAGAGAAAAGTGGAAAGAAATGCGGCAGTCCTATATTTAACAGTAGCTGGATATAGGTAATGCGTGATAATAATAGGATGTTGCGGTACGTATTGTATTTGAAAGAGCAATATCTGGGAGGCAGTTTTCCAAGCATCTCTAAGCACTGCAGCCACCATTGGATTATTGTACACCCTAACTATGAATTTTGCCTATATGGAGTAGCTCCAATCCTACGGAACAACGATAGATGCGATGTTCATAATGTCACTAATTTCAGAAAAAGCTATGAATTTAACCTGTCTGCTTTCTTACGCTTTGTAGATTTGAAGGAAGCCGTCGATCGAGTAATGCCGTAAGATGTCATAACCATTCTACAAGGGAGAGACACGGTGGGGTGCGCTGCGGTACGGTGCGGTGCGGTGCAGTGCGGTGCGGTGCGGTGCGGTGCGGTGCGGTGCGGTGCGGTGCGGTGTTGTGTGGTGTGGTGTGGTGTGGTGTGGTGTAGCGTAGGGTAGCGTAGTGTAGTGTAGTGTAGTGCAGTGGAGTGTAGTGCAGTGTAGTGTAGTGTAGTGTAGTGTAGGGTAGCGTAGTTTAGTGTAGTGTAGTATAGTGAAGTGTAGTGTAGTGCAGTGTAGTGTAGTGCAGAGTAGTGTAGTGTATTGTAGTGAAGTGTAGTGTAGTGTAGTGTATTGTAGTCTAGTGTAGTGAGGTGTAGTGTAGTGAGGTGTAGTGTAGTGAGGTGTAGTGTAGCGTAGTGTAGTGTAGCGTAGTGTAGTATAGTGTAGTGTAGTGTAGTGTAGTCTGGTGTAGTGTAGTGTAGTGTAGTGTAGGGTAGTGTAGGGTAGGCTAGGGTAGTGTAGTGTAGTGTAGGGTAGTGTAGGGTAGGCTAGGGTAGTGTAGTGTACGGTATTTGAAAGAGCGAGATCTGAGGCACAGTTTTCCACGCATACATATGATGAAAAAGTCCTTGGATCGCGGTTGCTGTGGAATTTAGAAGCCACCTATGGAATTACTTTCTTCTATTACCTATGACGTTATTCTATGATAAGAGTTAATTAAAGTTGTAGTAGTAGTAGTAAAGCGTTCATTACAGGAAAAACAACACCATAACCAAACAAAATTCAGATTCATTACGGGAACGAAGGCATTTTAACAATAACACAAAATTCAGTTAAACTTTACCACAAAAAATTATAAAATATGTTGAAAGTGTCTTCCTCCTTTTTGAATACATAGTTTAATTCGCCGTTCCATTGAAAAATTGCCTTAAAAGTTGGGTGTGACAGAGCGACAGTTTTAAACTACCATATATGTTGTAATTCGTCCAAAGTATGAACCGGAGTTTTATAAATGGAATTCTTTAGAAATTGACATAAGAAATAGTCTCAAGGACTTAAATCGCAAGACCTGGGCGGGTAGCTGCCTTCTGATATTAACCTGTCTTCATACAATTGACTTAAACATTTCAGAGTCGTTTCAGAAACATGTGGTCTGGCGTTTATGGTTTCTGGAAAAAATATTGGCCCTTTTCGTCTACGACTATGTAAAGAGCAATGGTTTGACACGTGTCATTATTTAAATTTTGTTCTTGTGATAATCTACGCAAGGATAAGATATGTTCTTCCACCATCCGCTGCTTAACCTGGTTAATAACATCATCATTTCTAACGCGTCTTTTTCCAGATCGACTTCTATCGCTTTAATCTTCAAATCTGCTCACAGTTCGTTGAAGTTACCGAAAAAAATCCCGCTCGATTATGGCGAAGTTGGAATATGTTTCACGGAATTCATTTAACCATAAATGAAGTGAATAAACCCAGTTACCGTTATCACTACGATTTCCATTACGATAATACGCTTTAATTACAAAAATTCTATGTTGTGATTGAAACATTTTTAAATATAATCCATTGACTTAGAAAGATAGATAGATGACTTGTCAATTCAACAGCAACAGCTATCCAATGACTTTTTCATCATATAATAGTTATCACATCATATATGAGTTGTAATAGTTTCCTAATAAGAGTGTATGTATTCAAATTCCAACGAGTTATAGTTTTTCCAATTTGTCTGTAATTTTTTATTGCTCCAGGATAATAAAGATATTTACTTTATTGAAATTAAATGGGGTTGTCGAATTAATAAAAAGATATGTATATCGCTGGTGTATCACCTACGCAGTATAAAAACCGTATGAATAAAGTTTAAGAAGCTATTGGGCGATTGCAAAATAATAATAAAACTTTCACTTTAATTTAAAAGGAATTCAGGGTGGGAACGCGGAACGCCCGACTCGCGACCTTGAATTGTTGCCTCTCTTGTGTAGGTTTGTAATCGCGAATAAAAGAAAGTAAAATACAAATTAAATTCTATAGGTTACTGTTAAGGAAAGTATTATGTCGTTTCAAGTTGGCGTCCACTTGCAGTGATCACGTGATTAGTGGTGTTAGCCGAGTTGTATTAAGGAAGCGTTTGCTACTAAAAATCCCATGCATTCAAATTTTGAGAGAGGAAGTTTTGACCACGTTAAATGCAACCAAGTACAAGATCATTAAACTCAGATAATGTGTGATGAGCGATACAGTTATCATACAATTAAAGGTTATTGTTAACATAAAGTGCTGCCGTTCTTGGAAAAAAGGAAACATGGTGTAATTTTAAAAATTATAAATTCTAATAATTGTTGTTTAGAAATGTTTAATGATTAACTCGTATTTTCTGTTCGAGCTATAATTTTTTACGTATGTAGGTTAATAGGAATGAATAGAGCAACAAATAATAAGATACTAAAGCAATTGATTGTTTGTATTATCAAATAGTATAATTTGTAACATTTTTAGCGCAATTCTGTTTACGTATGTACTGTTTTTAAATTATGTCAGGACTATTTAATTCTCGTATGTTTACTTTTGTAAAACAGTTACAATCGATTGTTTGACAACTACAATATATTCTTGTTATGAAGATGTGGGAATGTCGATGAGCAAATACTACAATGAATAATAGTAGAACTACATTTTGGTTTAAAGTATTTTTTGTAATACCTTCGATACACCGGTCTATCAAAACTATTTATATATTACACGATTACAATACAGTTATGATTAATGTATTAACGTAGGTTGTTGGAGTGATAAATCGTGAGAAATTTTCCTCATTGTTGATGTTTGTTGTAAATTTACAATAGGAAAACATTACTTATTTTTTGTTTCATTCGAGCATGTTTTTCAAAAGTATTAACAGCATAGCTATGTATTATTTTCTAAAATTAGACTGTCATCAATATTAGTTTAGGTAATGAGCTTAATTATGATTTATAAATGTTACACTGTGCTATATAGAAAAGGCACATTTAAAACATATGGTGCCTCGGAGAGTACCTAAACCCGTCGGTCCCACTGGGTTAGCGCGCCACGTCACTAACTACCTCAAACAGGGTTAAAGCGGCAGTAGCGTGCGGAACTACCTTCGGATCTCCCCGCAATCATCTCCATACGCAATTTATTTATTTATTTTGTGGCATACTAGACGTTTACTAATTTTCATCCTCTCTTGCAATAAGTTCGAATCGTTGGATTTTTACAGGGTGATCGGGCTAAGTTGTTCCCTCTTAAAAGTGGTTGACGCAACCCAACATTAACATCCTAGCAACTGATATTATTGATTTTTTTGTAGTATAGGAATGGATTATAGTTATTTTCTGACAAGTTGATCTCTTACTGTAGTAATTAAAAGTATCACTAATATTAAATGTATTAGTGTTTAATAAGAAAAGTACCCACTTGTGCCCTCGTACTATAAGAAAAACTATACAAGTGAAAGACAACAAGAAAGAAATAGTGAAGTTATATTTATTCCAGTAAACGTATAAAATGACCTCTGTCAACTTCCACACATTTTCTAATTCATTTTAAAACGTGTAACTGATGTACATGGTCTCGATTCTATTTTGTATGCTTATTTACTACCGGAGTTAGGTATACTTCTCATTTAATTGCACCACAATGAAAAAAGTTTAGTGGAGTGATACTACAACTTCTTGGTGGCTATGCATGCACAGCTTCTCTTCCAATCCAATTTTTTCCAAATACATTATTTAAGTGATTCTTAACAATCTAACTGTAACTTGTAAGAAGGACAGACTTTGCGTTGATATCAAAGTACAATAATTTCTACATCTTTCAACAGCTTGGATAAAATGTTTAGTAGTCCAAGTAATGTTGCTGAGTTAAAATGTGGTCCAATAATATGGTTCTCCAGTACGCCATACCAAACATACATACATGTATTGTCCTAAGTTGTAAGTAAGTAAGTAAGTTGGCAATATTGATCAATCTAATTACATTAATAGTTTAGCAATAAACAGTTTTAAAATATTCTTATGTGCAGCGTTAACGAAATTATTATTTTTAGGAAATGTTTAAGCTTTTGTTCTCATTGCGTCATCACATGATACAAAACTATGCCGCTACCTTATCACATTTAGCATTCCATTTCAAATGGATACGATTAGTACAAAAAATTTGTAATTAAATTGCACAGTCAAAACTTTATATAATGAATGAAATTAATAAAGTATTTTATTAACACATGGTTAATGTACAATAGTAGTGATAAATCAATAAATATTGACAGCGTTTATTTAAAAATGTAATTTGGCAAGTAACATATGGTTTTTATGTAGAACTTTGGTAAGCATTGAACTGCTTCTGCAATCGGGTCAATTGGTAACATATTCAGTTATTTTACCGCAGCTGTATAAGAGAAATTACTAACGCGCTCTGCACGAAATATATGTGAAGTTGTATTTTACAATAATCTTAATATGGATTTCATTTCTTATAAAGCACTTTTCACTTAATAAATATTTACAACATCTTGAACAAGAAAGTTGTTCATGGGCTCCAAGAAGCACTCTTGATTCATAATTACAATCAGCCTTCCCCATTTCCTTCGACTGCTCTCTGCTTTGCGCTGCTATCATCCATGTAATTCTTTTTAGATCGTCTCTCCAACATGTTTTTTGTCGGCCAGTACTTCTTCTTCTTGTTTCTTCTAGTTCATCTGTTGTCCTCCTTTCGTGCTATGTATCCAGCCCAGTTTAAGTGTGCAGTTTTTCTTACAACGTCGTCTACTCCAGTTTGTTCTCCAATCCAATCATTTCGTTTATGGCCTCTTAACGTTATTTGCAACATATGTCTTTCCATAGACCGGTATGCGGTTAGGAGCTTACTTGCATTTTTTTATAAGGCTCCAAGTTTCGGATCCGTGCGTAAACACTGGGAGAACGCACTAGTTAAATACCTTCCTTTTGAGCGTGATAGGCATGTCAGATCAGCCAAATGCACTCTAGCTTCATAGTATTCATCTTGTAATTTCTGGCGTTATATTATTTTTGTATGTATAATCAGTTGCCCCAAATATATATAATTATCAACCCTTTCTTGTGTAGCTTTTTCCAATATAATGTGGATATTTCGTATATTTTGGTATTCGCCCATATTTGTCATTATTAATGTTTTTGTTTTGTTAATATTTAAGCCTGCTAACCTACATTGGGTGTTTAGATCGTTTATCATTTCTTGTAACTCTGCTTCTACTTATCAACACAGTATCTTTGGAAAATTTCAGATGATATTCATCGTTTATGTTTATTCCTTTTCCGCCCACATTCAGTTTCTTAAAAATGTCCTACATTGCCGTTATGATGAGCTTTGGGGAGCTAGTGTCTCCTTGCCTTCATCGTTATCATCAATCCTGTCGCTCCGTCAGAAGCATAGGGCGTCCTTGACGGCAACTCTGTACCGTTATCCCTCTATTAATTTGTATGGACTTTGTGTTTATCTGCATTTTTACGTACATCTTGGCATTATCGTAAATGCTTTTGGTTAGATTGGTGTATCTTCCGTCAATTTTGCCGTTCTTTAGAGATTTCAGAACAGCCCATATTTCGAATGAGTAAAATGCTTTCTCCTAATCGACGAAAACTATATATACAGGTATATTGTTTAGTCTATTCTAACAATACTCGTATGGTTTGTGTTGAATGAGCTTGGAAACCCCGCTTGCTTTCGGTATTAGTAGGAGTCTATTTTAGTGGTTTGAAATCCCGCCGGCTTTCGGTATTAGTAGGAGTCTACTTTAGTGGTTAATCTATTCGTTATTATCTTCAATAAATCATTGTACAATTGAGAGAGCAAGCTTATAGCGCGATATTTATCTAATTTTGTGATGTCCCCCTTCTTGTGTAATAATATTGTTTGGGCTTCATTGTCATCGTTTGGGATTGTTTTTCTGAACATAAGTTGTTCCTAGTACTAGTTGCCCACCTTCTTCTAACATTTCCATTGTGAGATTATCTTTTCCCGATGCTTTGTTGTTTTCAGCACTTTTAATGGTATTCTCTATTTCTTGTTTGGTTATCTCGGGTATGTTTCCGAGCCTACATTTTGTACTCTGAGTGTTTTAAATCTATCTAGTGCAGTTGGAACAGGCAGCACTTATCTACTATAAAGATTTTGATAGTATGTTTCGATGTCTGTTATTATTTCCAATTTATCCGTTAGTAATTGTACTTCTTTATTTGTTTTTACGATTTCTTTTTTTTTCCTATTGAAAGTTGTTGGTATACGGTTTTGGCTTTTTTCTTTATTGTTTCTTCGATGATTCTTGTATTGTGTTTGCGAAGATCTTTTCTGATTTCTGTCCTAATTAGTTTATCCAATTCGACAAATTCTATTGTTTTTCGTATATTTTTCATATCAGCTCTCTTATTTTCTTCATTGAATATTTCGTTTCTTGGCTAATTTTTCTATGGAATGTTCTGGGTTGATTTGTTATTATTGTTGGGGTACTTGTACTGCGTTTGTCAATGTATGTGCCTCTTACTCCAATACTGTATTTGTTTTTGATGACACCCTCTTTGTTTGTCCAGCAGTTTTTGTAATTGTACTTGATAGTCTTGTTTGCGTTTCACCAGTTCTTCGTTTACTACACATCGTCTTTGTTTAAGCATTCTTATTCTCGCCCATCCATTTATTCTTATTTGAGCTCGTGTTAGTCGGCGACCACTGCACTGCCAGTAGAAATTTTTTTTATAACTGATACATCCTGTATTATGTGTTGGTAATTTGATATGATGTAATTATTTGTTCATGCCGTATAAATTTTTTTGTTCCACATATACAAGCAATTTATCTCCTCTTTTATTACTTACTCCTGTTCTATCGACTCTACCTTTGCTTTCTTCTTTTTTCCCTCCAACTTTGCGTTGAAACACATGTTATTAGTAAGTATTCTGTAGGGTTTCTTCTCCAAACCCCGTGACACTTCCTCATAAAATTGATCTATTTCTTATTCTTCGTATGTCGAAGTTGGGGCATATATTTGTATTATCTTTAGTTTAATTTTGCTAGATATTTGGAGGATTATGAAAATTACTGTGTCGGAAATTGTTCCAAAATGAGTAACAATTTCTATGATTGGATCATAAATCCTACTTCACTTATATGTTCTTTATCTTACCCCTTATAGAGTAGTGTGTGTCCTGGTTTGAGTTTTATGCATACTTCTTCCTTTCGTCTAACTTCGCGTAAACCCAATATATCCCATTTTATGTGTTCTAATTCTTCGTTGGGCGTTGGTTGAAAGGGATCTTGCATTGTATGTCGCAATGTTTAGTTTTGAGGTTTCTGTACAGTTGATTTTTGTTTTCGCAGATTTCGTCCTCAAGTAGCAATCTAATTTTGCCTAGTGATTGTTAGCATCCTCTGTCTTTCTCTAACTTTGAACATTACCTTGGCCATGAAGATGCAGAGGCTGGGGAGTGTTTAGATATACAGCACCACGCTGGCCAGACGGCTTTGTGCTTGCATTTTATACCTTCTGCCCGGTTTTACTTCAGCCGCCCTTAACCTATGAAACCATCGCTGTTCGTGGCCACCCATTTTGAGACAGCAGCCAGCGTCGTTCACATCTGAAGGGCGTTCCTCGATCCCCTAAGTGGAGTTGCGCTCTTTATGGGTTACAGGTTCCCATCTTCATTACGCAAGTCTAATTAGTGTTAATACACCAATTTTAACGACGTAGCCGAGAAAATCGTGTACGATGAAATATAGGTATATGTATTTCATCTGTTAAATGGCATTAATTCATTCTCAAAAAAACTGTATCCATGAGTATGATTAAAGTTAAAATTCAAGTTATACGAATGATAGGGAAATGCAGTCTCTAGGATATTTGCTAATCGTGAACCAGAATGAGTAACATGCTCGTAAGGTGAGACTCTTGTGTAAGGTCTGTATGACACGACACAGCATTTTGTACAAAATTTTGCAAAACACGGATTACACGAATCAGGAATTTGTACAAAATTCTGTCTGTGAGCATGCGCAAATAGATGCAAATTACGTTGACATCTGTGAGAAAACTGTCAAAATAATCATGTTATTGTAGATAAGGTAGAAATCTATCAAGGTGTAATAATAATTGTATATTTTCGTTTACATAACCTCGAATGTTGCTTATCTTCTCGTAGCTTGTATTATTTTTGCGTTTTCGGGAAGATTTTTTTTGTTCATAAAATTATATTAAGTTTGTGTAGAATGGCTAGCGTTAAGAGATTTTAGGTGGCACACGTGGTAAAACATTTACGTCTTTGCTCTCTGTGTTCATTGATGAACACTCGAAAGTGCTCGTTTGCGCATCCATTTGACGTTGTTTCTAAACAATATACTGTAGACTTTAAAGCACGAGCTACAGAATTTTGTACAACATTTTGAACAATTTATGTATTTTCTTTTCAAGTATAGATACTTCGTATGATTATGCATAGAACTTAGATGACTGCAATATGCTAGTAGCTGCAAAACGGATACTTAAGCCTCAATTTTTTATGTTTCGTTTAACAGAGAATAGGTTACTTGTTACTCTAATAAGAAAAGAATATTTCATTGTCGAGATAAACTGAATTGTAGATTAAAATCGTTGACTTTGCCGAGGTCATGCTGATGCTTTGTGACTCTTGCTTAGCTACATATTTACGTAATTTAAATTAATTAATTAATACACCAGAATGCAGAAGACTATTAAGAGTCAACTGGACAGAGCATCGCACCAATGAATCAGTTATTTATGAAATAGGAGTAATACTTAGAATGATAAATATAATATATAAAAGAGAATACTTCAATTCTTTGGACATATTGTTCGTAGAACTGATAACAATTTAGAAATGCAAATGGTTCCAGAAAAGATAGAGGACAAGAGACCAAGGGTAGATCTCCAAGACGATGGCCAGATGAAATCAAAGAGATAACTGGTAACAACTTAGAGGGTAATGTTAGATTAGCGGAAAATCAAAATGATTGGAAAGATGGTATTAAAAGATATACAAAGATTAATCGTACAAATCACGATCTTTGGGCACGAAGAATACGGGGAGAGAGAGAAAGAGAGCGAGGGAGAGAGAGGGAGAGAGAGGGAGAGAGAGGAAGAGAGAGAGGAAGAGAGAGAGGGAGAGAGGGAGAGGGAGAGGGTGAGAGAGAGGGAGAGAGAGGGAGAAAGAGAGTGAGTTAGTATAGATTTTGCAATTAGAACTGTTTGTATTAAAATGTGACAGATAAGTTTAAACTGATTTTAGGAAGTAGTGCTGTTTAACTGAAATATTATTGGTCCATATTAAATTGTCTAATTGTAAATCCCTACACTCTAACAGATTGTTGCCATAAACACTACTAGAACAACTTTTAACAATAAATATGCGATTAGCTATTTACTGTATTGACTGAGCGCCGATCTCCACGAAGTGTCTTCAATGAAAGTTGTTACGGGAATGGTAAGGCGATGTAGAATGTTTTGTAAGAATACAGCTGTATGGTGTATCATCAATCATTCTTTCTGGTATCGAAATGTATATTGGTTTGAAATATACAGATACACACGAATGCCTTTTGTGATGGATACGTACATATTACGCTTCTGTTAACGGGGGGTCCAGGAAACGAAATAGTTGACAACTGAGACATTAGAAGAGTGATGCAAATATACTTTTGAATACTCAAAAAGAAACGTATGGAATACGGAAAAATGTAAGTTTTTTACTGTTTTTTACGTGTTTTGCTCATATTTTGTATTATAATTATAACTGCGTAGTTCACTTAAGTAATTTTATTGAGCAACTGATTTAATTCTTTTACAGTGTAACTTATAACACTGTATATATCAACCTCGTATATCTGTGAGCAACTGTTCAATATTGAAATTCCCTGCAAGGTAATGGAGGTTAGCTTCTTGGGATTATGATATTACAACAACGAAATTGTCCGGTTAATTTATATCTTGGATTATTGTTTTTATTGTGGTTTGTTTATATGTATATATAATTGACACCTTCAGTTTCAGTTGAATTATTTAGAATTTTAATGATCGTGAACGCGATGTTTAAAAACAACGCAGCCTCTAAAAATAATTAAGAGATAATTAGCAGCAGCATTTTTATATGTAATATTTTAGGTAAACGAATCGAAATAATCAAATGTTAGCTCTTAGTCATCTCACATGTTTACTAACAACTGTTTCAAAATACATGCACGCAATTTGTTCTCAATAATACCGTTGCTGATTAAGATAGAGTCCATAAAAAAAACTGTAAAATAAAAGGTTAACAGTATACCTACTTGTGAATTCGCGTTACACATTCCGATGACTTTACTAGTAATAAATGAACTTTACAATTTACTAGAAATAATTTGAATTTTTATGTACTATGTCATATATTTATAACTTAACGAAAGTATTCCATAAGATTTAATATTGGCAGTACTTGCGACGAATTGTATTTGCATTTGATACGGTATTAGATGGCAAATTTAATGGCTGCATTCTACACTTAGGAAACGATCGTCAAGAAATATGTTTCTAAAAAGAGAACAAATTATTTGCTATGCAATTTTTTTCTCACTTGCATATACTGTGATAGATAATATAAATTCAACATGGTTTTAAAAATTATCATTTCAATTTAATATTTGCCACTTGGATTTCATACTTGTTACTTGAATTTCATACTTGTCACTTGGATTTAATATTTGCGACTTGGATTTCATACTTGTTACTTGGATTTCATAGTTGTCACTTGGATTTAATATCTGCGACTTGGATTTCATACTTGTTACTTGGATTTAATATTTGCGACTTGTATTTCATACTTGTTACTTGGATTTCATACTTGTCACTGGGATTTAATATTTGTCACTTGTATTTCATACCTGTCACTTGGATTTAATATTTGCCACTTGCATTTCATACTTGTCACTTAGATTTAATGAAAGCAGATCATATGATCTAATTATGATTAAAATACATATTTTACACTTTACCTTACGTACTGAAATTAGCAATTACAGTCATAATACAGAAAATAAACGAATATTAACGTTACAGTCGCGTTTATTCGTTGTTATACAGACAACTATAGATACACCAGGCATCTGAGCGGCGCAGAGGCGGTGGTTACGTTAGGTTATCGAAGTGACAAATACTAAATTCATTGTCGCGTTATTTGGACGCGGTAATCTCGACGAGGGACATTTCGACGCGGTCATCTGGCCGCGCGACATCTCGACGAGTGCGACTATTCAATGCGCGACAATTGGCCGTCGATTAGAAATATTAAAAGTACACTTATAAAATAACATTATTTATTATTGCCTTACGGCAACATTTACTTATTGTTTTTAATTCTCTATACATTTGAAGATAAAGTTTTTCTGTAAAGATATTCAATTCTGCAGGAAAAATTTTAGAGGAAGGTAATGTTAACTTTCTTTCTTCTGTCTTTCTTTTTGGTAATTATAAAAAGAAATTGTAAAATGAAGTATGTATATAATTATATTAAAATTAATATATGGAATTTTGAAAATAAAAAAGTTAATATGTATAAAATTATATACATACGTACCTAGGAAGCGTTTGTTTGAGAAAACTATAACTAAACATGTTTATAGTTGTACTTAATACAAATTTATAAATATACAAATAAAATCATAAAGTTAAACTTGCAATTGAAATTTATAAGCAATGCCTATTAAATATTATATATATATATATATATGTATTGCCGTGTAATTTGTTTAAAAATAATTAAATTAAATTATTGAATTCCAACTTTCATACATAAATAAAATATAGCTTTGTAATATTATAAACATAAATAAATCTTCACGTTGGTTGTACCAATAATATAAACTAAAATGAATTGTTTGTCATCCAATAAGTTAATTTGCAATTTACATCAGCATACTTTATAATAACAAAGATCTCAGGGTTAGTTTCATGGCCTCTCCAAAGATAGTTATCTAATTACAATAATGAATAATACAAATATAAATCAATTGTGAACTTATCTTTATCCTGCTAATTGTTGAACGGACCTTTACATCTTGATATCTTCAACAATGCTAACGGTAGCACTTTGCTCCCTTTTCATCCAGATGTTTCTTCTCGACAGGTTGCTGATTTCTTACAGGATCGTTGACGATGCGATTCTTACAACTTTTGTAGTTACAAGTTGTTAAAATCCAATTAAATACTTTAATAACTTTTGTTTAAATGTATTAAACACATCAGGTAAGTAGATTTGTAAATTGATCTTTTAATTCCACCCAAAATTGCTTTCGATGAACTATAGCTTTATTTATATTCCAGGGACGTTGGAAATAAACAACACAATTTGACCTCCAAACTCCAGGTAAGATTTAATCTTTTAGAATTTAAACATTTTGTAGATTGAACTTAGGTGAGATTTATTAATTTTTTCAACACATAAAAACACATCACATACGGATACTTTAACATTTAATTAAACTTCGTTGAATTTACATAACTTAACCTCAAACACAAAATGTAAATAATCTTAGGCCCCGCCCAAAATTTGCAAAATTAGTCTTTAATACTTTATACTTTAACATTCGGAGCGCACAAATAACGTGTGTTTACTCTTCAAGCTTCGAAAACAGACTAAATTTCCCAAATTCGTACAAATCCCACTTTAAAATTAAAAATGTACCAATCAGGGAACAGAGAATTATCACTTAGATCTTCAGCTGATCTATTACATTATAAAATTGTTAATAACTGAATTAATTTACAAAATTTTAATAAATAAAGTTCAGAATCATAATCCTTATAAAATTACGAAACTTTTAATACAACTTAAACCATGGTTTGAAACAAAAATATACACGTGGTAAAATTATTAATTTTATACAAATTTCAACGATTGAGTTACAAAATTATTAAAAACAAAATACTACATCATTAAAAAAATAACACAAAGACCCTCTACATCTATTATTCATAAGATAATTAAGCGAAAATCAAAAATAACCTCACAAATACGAAACTCTCTAATTTTATAAATATGTAATAAACAAAGTAATTCTGATCAACAAAACTGATTCAATCCTTCCTTTATACAGTACAAAATTAAATTAAAACCATCATAACTCTTTCAAAACAAATCAATCTTGTACATACTAAGAAATAAGACGTCCAAAATTTAAAAATACAAGAATTTACATTTTAGGGTTCCCAACTTTACTCAGGACAACCCAAAACATCGTCTACTCCGCCCATAGACGTCTTCAATACTATTCCCTAAGGAATATCCACCCACAACTTCACTTCGAATCCAATTAAGGCACTACGCAGCACTTTCCGAAGATCGTAACTACCTCACAATCTAATCCTGTATACATTTATCATTTTCAATCATTATAACTTTTCAAATATCATAGTTTACATCATAATCAGGCTAATTAAACTCAATTTCAGGTAGAATATGGATTTCTCCATCAAAAATAGTATCCTTTTCAATATAATATAAGTGTTACGAAGCAAAAATCACATCGTAAAAGTATAGTCTAGAATAATTACATAACTTTAGGGTAAATAACATGGCAGTATATATATAAATATATATATATATATATATATAATTGTAATAAAACCTAAAAGGCTTTTCCACCAAAAAGATATGAATTATTACACCATTCCTCGTTAGCAGTGGCGTTTCCTGCAGGCGTGTATAATGAAATTTCATTATATTACACTGATAATTTGTCAATAATAAACTTATGCATCTTTAAATTACTATAGGCGATCATTTGTCACACACTCAGTTTTCGCATGTCGAAGTGTTGCAGTCGTCAAGATGCCGCGCGACCAGGTGAGCGCGTCGAGATTTCTGCGTCCAAATGTCGTATATCCATAAACTTTCAGTAGCAAATATATAATCAATGTGAAAAATCCAAGTAGCAAATAAGAAATTTGAGTGAAAATTTTTGTTGCGTTGGAATTAGTGACAGGCAAATTTATTTATTTTTTATTATCATTTTAGTTTCCTATTCTTCTATTTCAAAAATTATATTTTTATTTTTGTATTATATTTTTTATTGGAAATCGATTAATTACATTAGCGATCACAATTTTTTAAATCACATTCCTGAATTAAATGCATTTGTATTTATTTTTACAGCGTTTCATTAGCACACTTTTAAAAGTGCCTCTTTATATAGAGGGAGTCCGAGCTAAGATGATATACATGGGGATCACAGCTACCTTAAGTTGGTAAAATTAGAGAAAAGTTGCGCAAATGTATGCTCTTTACGAAAGTGTATTGATTTTCAAAATATTAGGAAATATCTTGAAAAAACTGAAATTCGTCTTTATCAAACTAAATACAGTTTTTGAAATTAAAGTTATGCAAATGAAACTCGGTGTTCTTAAATAAGCACACATGAGGAATTTAATTCGGACAAGAAAATTTCTAATCCAAGTGTTTTCAAAGATACGAGAGACCGCTTTAGAAATATGGCCGAAAACAATCAATTCATGACTATTTTTTATTACATACTCGAATCATCCCTGAACACAGTGTAGAAATATAATGTTTATTAATGAATATATTTTATGTATAAAATTGGGGGTAAGTAGTCAATTACAAATAGCATTATTTTTCGAAAAAATAGAGAACGTTTCAAATGTTTAGTAACAACATTTTAAAAATAAACATGAAAAGTATTAAGAACTACCTATAAACATATGAAAAGTTAAATCGAAGGTAACTGTAATAAGAGCAACAAGCGACCGGGTAAGACGGAATGAAATGAGAAAGGCCTATATTCAAACATTGATGACGGAAGGCTAAACAAAGAAAGAGAGAGAGACAGAGAGAAAGAAAGAGAGAACATATAAACGTTGAGGTAACTCGTATAATATATGTTGGCATCACTAAAGATGAATAATATTTTCCCACCAACTGTTTCTAACTCATGATCACATTATATTTTGTCGTTTGTTGGATCTTCTTCCATTAGACGTTGATGTCGAGTCTGTTAATTTTCATAATGTGACATATCTTCTATCGTTTCAGCTTTCTACTTGGCAGGTGCGCCTCCGTTTTCCAAATGGAAATATACAGAATACTTCAATGTTAGCGAGAAAACAATACAAGGGCCTACGCATGTAGGCGTATCTATATTCTTACAGCCAGGTGGCCCTAAAAGCACTCTCAAACTTCAAAGCCTCATTCAGACAGAATAGGACGTTTCAGCGCCGCCGGTTCATCGCCGCGGCGGCGATGAACCGGCGTCGCTGAAACGTCCTAGACCGTCATTAAGACTGGTCTGGGAAGACCACTGTGAGACTGCTGTGGGTTCCGGGTCACTGCGGGATCGAAGGTAACGAAAAAGCTGATGAACTTGCAAGGCAATAGTGCGCTACTACGGTCCTAAACCTGCATTGGGATCATCAAGAAATGCCTTCCGTAGATTTATAAGCGAATTGATTTGCAACCAACATAAAATGTAGAGCACGGTTAATCCATAGTAGCGCATTCATTAACGGACCTTGCACAAACAGATCCAAAGAACTGCTTATGTTAAGCGGGACGCAACTGAGAATTCATACGGGCCTCCTAACAGGACAAGCGACTGTCAAGGATCACCTCAGTAGGATTAGGAAATTCGATGGAGACTCCTACATGTAGACTCTACAGTGAGGTACAAGAAACCGCAAGGCTTATTCTATGCAGCTGCGATTTACTGGTAAAAGGCAACGCATATTCGGGCATCCATACATGGAATCGAAAGACTTTAATATACATTCCGTGAGTTACTTGTACGCTATGGTACAAGGAAGCAAGATATCAAATTGGATTTGAGTAATTACCAAGGTGCACACAATAAAATGCTGAAGTGTCTCCGGAACTAAGGTTAGACGGACCCAGGGGAAAGAAAAAAAATATCTTCTAAAAACATGCTGTCAATATATTAACTAATGAAAAACGATAAAATTACCCGCAATAACAATATTTTTATATACAATTATATACAAGCTAGCATTCGTAATAAACAGCTGCGGTATTGCTTGGATAGGTCGTTCCACAGCCACTTGCAGTTGAAGTGGTGCAATTTTTAAAATAAATCATATCTTTTATGTAACCTCACAAGAAAAAGTCAAGGTGTGTGTAATCCGGCGATCCGGCCACCTAAAAGGCCTTTGATTTCCAATTCATCTCCGGGATATGTATTATATAAATAATTAGTTACAAAGCAAGCATTCTGAGGTTGCGCCCCGTCTTGTTGAAACCACATATTGCCAGTTGTAGCCAGCGTAAAATGAAGCCCCATATAACTTGATGTCTGACATTTCTAGTTAATTGAGGGTTTTTATCAGCCCAGAACACATAATTTTATTCTGTTATGTAACACATAGTTTGCAAACGTGACTCATCGGATCACATAACTTTGAGAGAAAGATCTCGATTGTATTGGCAATTTTCAACAAACCATATCTACAAAATATTAATCTTCTATAGCCCTCACCTTCATGAAGCCCCTGACTTAAATGTTATCTATAGGGGTGTAATTTATGTTCTTCAAAACTGCTGGAGCTGTAGGTTCGGGAACACTATGGACGTAAGTGTGCTGTCAAGAACAGTTTGGAGAAACAAATACTTGGACTCTTGGCGAGTCTTCTTCGATTTAAGAAACGGTTCATAATTAATCAAGTTATATTATTCTGCGAACCATGCATTTTCGTCGTTGCCGCTTCTCTGGATATGTTTACAAATACATACATATGTTTGTTAAGCTTGTGCATCATTTCTATGCTTCAATACGAAACAGGCCAGTATATGTTATTTTTCTTGATTAGAATAGTTTTTTATAATAATGGAACTAGTAAAACGAACAAAAACAGTGAACGCAGGTCAATAATACAAAAAAAAGTAAACCACCAGCAATATGAAAACTTACAAACAACAGATAACTTCTAATTGCATTAGCAAAAACTATGAATTAGTTTGACATTTGCAGTGACAAATCATTTCAATGGATTTTTGGCAATTTATATCAAAGCAATCTAGATGAAAACATTTTTTTTGTTTTTTAACATTATTTTTATTATTGGCATAATATGCATGTCCTACATGGTTGTAAAGAATGTTTTATGCTTTAAAAAAGTAAAATTCTACTATACCGCTTATAAAAAAAGTTGTCTATCGTATCTCTGAAAATAGTTGGCTTAGAAATCTTTAATTTCGAAATTCTCGTAAACGCTGTAAAAATACTGAGTTTTAGTTGCATAACTTTAATAATAAAAAACTTATTAGAGATTTGCGAAAGATGAATTTTGGTTTTTTCGAGATATTTCAAAAGTGCGTCCAGATATCTTGAAAATCAAACATTTTCTAAGTAATAGAATTAGCGTAAAATCTGATATAACTGAACCTACTATTTTAATGATTATTACTGTGAGGTATATTTAACATTCTCTTTTTTATTAGAAGCAATTAATATTATCTAATCTTCATTTATTATTTGAATCAAACAAAGGCTTTGTTTGTAGATAACGAACCAGGATCTTGACATATGCAGTAAAAGTTAGAACAATTTTGAGGTAAAGAAACTATGCCATATATTGTTTTTCGATGAAGAAGAAAAGAAAGTTGTGTGTTTAAGAAATAAACACAAAATGAGATAATTATCTTTCCCACACAGAAGATGATTTTGAATTATGTGTTTTTAGATCTTAACTTATATTGATATTTTTTAGTACTTATAGTACCAGTAGTAGTACTAACGCTGTACTTTGTCAAAGTTGATGAATTATTGAAAATTATAGTGATTTAAAAGTAATAACAACGAAAGATCGGCAGTCGAGGTGTAGTGTTCATTATTTTGGTTTAGAATTTTAGGCACTCCCATACAAGCAGCTCACTTAGCCAAGTAGTTACCGAATTAAAATATTGCGAACTTATACATGGGTGTTAAAGATTGCAAAGATTATGGAGAATCTGATTGCTATTACTTAAGTCAGCGCGTAAGACTTTTATTACGCTGAACGTCTGGAGTTTAGTTCCCAGTACTGGAACATCCGATTTTTAAAAGCTGTTCTGTCTTGCCAAACCAGGTAGGTATTCTTCCTAGTAAATGTTTTCTGGAGTAGAAATGCACTTCCCGTGGTTCGGTGTTCGCGTTAAGCCGTAGATCCTCTATTTCTGTGATACTTTAGAACAAGATCGCTAGGTTTTATAGGAGATAAAGTACTCAATTATGAATGTATAGTATGAAGTCATTAAACTTATCATTTTATTATATCTGAAAATCATTTTTATTGCAATAAGTTCGCCGTGTTCACAGCGGTTTTTAATCTCAAGAAGATTATAAACAAACGACCGTTACAAGTGAAATCTTCCTAGAAACACAGTACATATTCAAACTGGTGCTATGGGAAAGTAAAAAGAGCCTACTGACGGTCTCTGTGGAATTCAAAACGTCTAACAGCGCATTACACAATATTTGGCATTCGTTGTTGGTTTATGAATGTTATGTCATACATATGTACAGAAAAAGTTTCAAAGTTAAAGTAATTCAGCAAAATTTTGAAATGCAATTTACAATTTGATTTAGGTATGAAAACATTAAATAATAGTTAAGAGCAAACATAGCTTATTCTCATTAAATTAATTCAGGTGAGTGGATTTTGATGTTGTGGTATGAACATGCTATACTAGAATTTGCTAATGAAGTGGAATTAATATCTAATTAAAAAACCAATGTGTTAAAGTAGTAAAGGAAAAGGGGTCGATGTTATAGTTTTAATAATTCATAACACTTACAAAATCTACTTTTGTCATAAAACTTACATTATTCGGGAACATTTACACCTCCAAGAATAGTAATTTGAAGAACGCATTTAGTGCTACCTACCGTAACAATAATTAGTAATGATTCAAAACATGACCACACAATCAGAGATAAGATGATTGAAAATTCGTCAATCTTAACCTAGCACACAGACGTGGAATCAATTAAAGTTTAATACTGATGACGATCGATTTACTACTTTAACATAATACTATTAAATAGGTATGTCAAATTATCAAAAATCAATTTCATTATACATTATAAAATATTTTAGTACTTACGTTAATATATCACATGCGGAATGCAACCGTTGAAAGAGGCACTCGAACCAACTGTGAGTTTACATATCCATCTGTTCAAGAACCTGATGCAATTTTCAGTTACATGTGTTGCCTAAGTGTGTACAAACTTAATTGTACTCTTACCAATTTGGTCTTATTGTATTTTAATAAATTGAAGTAATCAAAGAAATTTCTGTAAATATTAATAAACATACACATTAATGTAGCACAAATGATGCAAGTCGAACACCGTTAAATTACATTAATTTTATGTAATTGCGGTTAAGCAAGCCTAGCATTTGCAAGTACATTATCTATTTTGAAGCACATTGTACTATGAGTGCTTAAAATATTTCTGAACAGGAACCGGACATTTTGGCCCGGTCGGTCACTACCGATTTAACGATGTGGGTTTGGCGCAGACCTGTTTGGACGCAGGGACGGTTGGGCGTAGAACCGTTTGGACGCAGAGACGGTTGGGCGTAGGGACGGTTGGGCGCAGACCCGTTTGGGCGAAAACCCGTTTGGGCGCAGGGACAGTTTGGCTCAGACCCGTTTGGGCGCAAATGCGCAAACATTAAAGTTTAAAATATTTTAATCAGTCGGTCGCAAAGAATAATGCATATATTTGTTTGAGTTTTAAATTTGAATTTGTGTGATTTTACATTTTTGGAACTGGTATTTTTATTAGTATATAATAGTAAAATAATGTAGTATGAATGAACGGAAAACAAAATGTTTATAATATTAATTAGTACTATGCAATTTAATATATCTTACTTTGTTAAAAAAATCAACAGACATGACATTTGTTGTAAAAGCTATGGAACGATTTTAAGGTGATAGTAGTACGAGTCTTAGTAGCTGTTTTGGCTGCCCATATATGTGGTAGAGGGGTCCATATCACAACACCAACTGATCATAGCGCCAACCGCTTATTTTGAGTTTTTATAACGACAATCGTGATCATAAAGACAACTGACGATTTGTGATCACAACGCCAACTATTAACGTCTATTCATAATGCCGCCTGTGATCATAGCCAAGCCAACTTTTAGCCATAACGCTAACCGTGATCATAATGCCAACTGATCACAACGCCAATTGCTTATTTTGAATTTTCGTAACGCCAACGGTGATCATAAAGCCAACTGTCGACCTGTGTTCATAATGCCAATTATGATCATAAATCCAACTATGAACATCTGCTATAACGCTAATTGTGGTCATAATGCCAACTGATCGCAACGCCAACCTCTTAGTTTAAGTTTTCATAACGCCTACTGTGATTATAAAACCAACTGTCGACATGTGTTCATAAATCCAAGTATAAACTTCTTATCATTACGCCAGCTGTGATCATAAAAGCAATTATGAACGTCTAGCTATAACGTCAACCGCGATCATAATGCCAACTGATCACAAAGCCAATTGTTTATTTTGAGTTTTCATAACGCCAACTGTGATCATAAAGCTAACTATGAATGTCTAACCATATCGCTAACCGTGATCTTAATGCCAACTGATCACAACGACAACTGCCTATTTTGAGTTTTCATAACGCTAATTGTGATCATAAAGCTGACTATGTACGTTTAGCCGTAACGCTAACTGCGATTATAACGCCAACTGATCAGCACCATTTGCCAACCGTGATCATGAAGCCAACTGTTGATCTGTGTTCATAATGCCAACTGATCACAACGCCATTTGTTTATTTTGAGTTTTCATAACGGCAACCATGATCATAAAGCCCACTATCAACCTCTGTTCATAACTCCAACTGTAATCATAAAGCCAACTATGATCGTCTAGCTATAACGCTAACCGTGATTATAATGCCAACTAATTTACAATGCCAACCGCTGATTTTGCTTTTTCATAACGGCAACCGTAATCGTAAAGCCTAACACTTTTAAAACAATATTAAATTTTATTTTTACAAAGCAATGTTTTATATTTATGTTGTAACTACACGTACACCGGGTGGCCCAGTAGTTAGGGCCAAGTTTACATCTTCAGAACGGATGAACAGATTTTTCTGAAATTTTGGGTGGTTATACTAGAAGTAATTTCAAATTAAGTGACATAAAAATCCAAAATTGCCGATTTCAGTTTGTTTTAAAATGACATATAAATATTGAGTTTTTAAATGGGACACCCTGTAAATTATTACATATTTGGATTCTACGTGTCAAAATATATGCGACAAATGTCAAATGTAATTTCGGTTGTCAAATAATTTTTTTTTAACCAGGATTGTTGATACTTCGTCCAAACTACTCGGAGGGTGACTAATACTACCTAAAAAATATTATTTTCCAAAAAATGCAAATTGTTTCCAATTTATTGGTGTTTAAATTAGTCCACAGCAGTTTTTTAAGGAAAACTCACTTATTGTAAATGGAACACTGTGGTCCCGTTTGATTTTTAATTTGTCAATGTAATTACAAATCAAATGGTGTGCATAACGTCACTTTTCTGTTCGAAGTAAATGTGAAACTGAAAATAGTAACACTATTAGTTACATAAAAATCAGCTAAAAATGTATGTTTTGTTTATAGTTTCACATTTATTTCGAAAAAAGAGTGACATTACGCACACCATTTAATATGTAATTAAATTGACAATTTTAAAACAGGTGTTCCATTTAAAATAATTGAGTTTTCCTTATAAAACTATTTTGGACTAATTTTAATTAAATTCACTTGGCTCTACCTGCTGGACCACCCAATATTCGTGTAGTTACAACGTCAATGTAAATGTAAAATACATTGCTTTGTAAAAATAAAATAAAATATTAGGTAGGTATTAGGCTTTATGATTACGGTTGGCGTTAAGAACAGAGATTGATAGTTGGTGTTATGATCACTGTTATGAAAACTCAAAATAAGCGGTTGGTGCTATAATCAGTTGGCGTTGTGATCAGGTCGTTGGTAATGTGGATTCTTCAGAAATATAATTATTTACTAAATAATCTGAAAACATTTGCATTTTATCATCATTTGGCTGAACTTAGATCGAATACGAATTAATCTCCAACGTCTTGGGGTTCCAAAAATAACAGACCGAAACAATAAACATTTCTCAATTTCCGTCTTTTGCATGTAGTCTTAACGGCAGTGGCGGTTTTTGAATAAGTCGGCACCGGTGCGCCTCCTCCCTGATTAAATTATTAAAATTAAACTTTCCTTTTTTGTATTTAAATAATAATTAAAATAACTAACTCTGCAAAAGTTTGTTTTCTATAGCTAACGTTATAACGTTTAAATGGTCATCCATTCCGCGATTTTCGCCGCAAAGTTCGCGATCGCCTTGCGCGGTTAAATCTTCAGGCGTGAATGTGGCATCTATTCGGCCCCCACGATTCTCTGTATTCGGTAAACTTCGCTTGACCGTTCATATATTATAATTATTGATTATAGCGTTCATTTAGTGGGCCGAATACAGTCGCCCGCGCTCAAAGATTTCAATTTCAAAGTGCAGTTTTGTGACAATGTATAATAGTAAACAATGAATAGTGTTAACAACCTTTTAAAGATTGACTTTTCAAGGCTTTCGATTGAAGAAAAACTTCACATTAAAACATTAGGCCGGCCCACGCCGAATTTAGATTTCACATAAAAAATGGAGCGGATAGCACAGGACAGGTGTTACACCTATCGTTTTTCTGTTCTGTTGTTAAGTTCGGCAGAGGAAAAGTGTTGCTAAACATAACGAAAAGATTAGAAAAAATTATTAGCTGTATAAAATTTTGTAGCGCCTTTGAGACAAGAGTAAGAGGTCACGATGAAAATCAGGATTCACTAAATCGCGGTATATTTAGGGAACTGCTGCTGCTGCCGATTTAGATTCTAGATTAAAAGAACATTTGAAAACTGCTACAATTTTTACTGGACCATAAAAGACAATAGAAAATGAAATTTTAGATTACACGCTGGCAGTGTGTACAGAAAAATTTCTGACCAAATAGGGAAATCTGACTTTTTAGCCATTTTTCCAAAACTTGTCAGCTATTCCAGCTTTTTTTTCGAATTCCTCACAACGTTGTGACATATTATAAGGGATTATGAAAAGACTATTGCCAAAAGTAGCTACAACACGTTGGAACTACAATATAGGCTTAGTTAATATAGTTTATGAAAATCAGGATTATTGAGGCGTTTGAAGAAATTAAGAATAAATGGCTAAATGGCGCTACGGAGATGGGCATTAGAGCATCCAGAGTTCATGTTCATGTTAACATTTTTTCACAACATCTTGCCCCTTGTGGATATACTTTACAATCAGTTACAGTCAATAAATAAAGACAAGGATATTTCTGTTATTGAAGAAAGTATCGCCCTTATGAGAGCCCGAACAGATGATATTCAGGAGGAAGTTGATTCAAATGTTATTCAAGTAAAGACACAATCTTGATCCAAATGAAAGAACGATTTGCTTTTAGAGGGCATTTGGAAGCAGCTGCATTGTTGAACAATAAGCTCGTTTTCAAAATTCTATAACAACTTTCCGGTGGATATTTTAGACAGAGTAGTTTCTTTTTATCCCATGCTTTCTAAGAAGTATCTGCTGCTATGAATATTTTAACTTTTTTGTTAAAAATTAATCTTGCACCATGCTTAACGATCGCTTGAATGTTTTGGCTAAAATGTATATCAGCAGTAGTTTAGTTATCGAAATAGATAATTTTGAAGAAAAAGTTGAGGACAAATTTAATTCGATGAAAAATCGACGAGCAGAATTTCACTTTAAAAATTAAATGTGTTTGGGTGTTTTTTTTTTTGTTAAGTAATTACTGATTTGATGACTATCTTATATAATTGTTTGAAAGCAATTTACAAGAATGGATTTTATAAACTTTTAACGTGTTTTTAAGACTTCACATTAATTTCAGGTGAGTGTTTTCCTATAATAACATATATTTTTGCTTTTAAAATTAAAATCAAAAGCCTTGCATATACAATTTTATTTAATTTATAAATAAAAAACATGTACAAAGGTGTCGGCACTGTGATTGCCGTGCGGTATATTTTGAGGTAGGCAAATAGTACTTACTTTTCTGATTACTTACTTTTTCTTTTCTGATTAAATGACATAAATATAGCAATATTGCTACATATAAAATATTTAAGAATGTTTGTTGTTGAATGTTTAGTGAAGACATTTTTAAGAAATCAGTTGATTCAACAGTTGGATTTATAAAAATATTGGACGATTAGGCAATTTAATAAAAAATAAACCACTTTAATATATGTTTGTGCCCAAATGCATCTACGCTCAACAGTCCCTGCGCCCAACCGCACGGCGCCAAACCGGGCGCGCCTAAACGCCCTAGACCATTTTGTACAAGGGTTGCCTTTTAAATTTCGGGATTGGGCAACCCTAGTGCTGCCATCTGGCAACTAACGTCTCTATCGTAAAGTTTTTTTGACGGTATACGTACTGAGAACGTTTTGACGTACGAGCGTTATTTGTGTTGTTTACAGTAACTTGAAAAATTCATATCGGCCAAAAAATGGAATTAAATCGTGAACATTTTCGTGCGATTATTTTTTACAACTTTCGACGTGGATTAATTCAACAACGGTGCATCGATGAACTTAATTCGATTCGTTTTGGCGATGACGCACCATCAAGGACCAGTGTTTATGATGGTTTACCGAATTCAATCGTGGCCGTAGTTCGTTCAACGACGAATTTCGTGAAGGTCGTCCAAAATCGGTTGTTGTTCAGAAAAACATTTGATGTAGTGCGTGAACTGATACTGCAAGATAGTCATGTAACTTACCGTGAGATTAAGGTATCCTTGGACATTAGTGGGACCAGCATACATTGAATATTGCATAAACATTGGGCCGTAAAAAATATTTGTTCGCGTGGGATCCCGCATAATTTGACAATCGCTCAAAAACAAGCTCGTGTCAATTGGTCGCAAGAAATGCTCAAAAATTTCGATCGCGGTGCTTCAAAACATGTCTATGACATCGTGACAGGTGACGAATCGTGGATCTACGCGTATGAGCCCGAAAGTAAACAGCAATCGAGTGTATAGGTCTTCCAAGGCGAGCCAAACCCAACAAAAGTCGTTCGTGCTCGAAGCACTTCGAAAAACTGTACATGTCTCAACCGTACCATTTATGAAACGTAAAACGGTCAATTCGGAATGGTACACAACCGTTTGTTTGCCACAAGTCTTCGGAGAAATAAGGAAAACCAACCGCCGAAGACGGATCATTCTCCACCACGACAATGCGAGCTCTCACACATCGGCTAGAACAAGTAAATATTTGAGCACTCAAAACGTCGATTTGATGAGTTATCCGCCGTATAGTTCTGGTTTGGCACCCAATGAGTTCTTTTTATTTCCGAACATCAAAAATAAATTGCGAGGTCAACGTTTTTCGACACCTAAAGAAGCGGTTGATGCGTTCAAAATACATGTTTTCGAGATACCTCAATCGGAGTGGAAAAAGTTCTTCGAAAATTGGTTCACACGCATGCAAAAGTGTATTGATCTTCATGGAAAATATTTTGAAAAACAATAAAGTCATTTTCGATGATAAATATTTGTTTTTGTCCTCTAATCCCGAAATATAAAAGACAACCCTCGTACCATAAATATTATAAAATCCGTTCCGTCTAGTTCCATATTGTTAAACAGCGTTCACTTTTAAAGTAAGCAGTAAGGTGTTGTGACTGCCACATCAAATTTGATATTTAGCAATCATAATTAAGATATTACATAGTAATAGCGACATCCTCTTTTAAAAATCCATTAGGTGAATTGCTCTTTGTTTAATAATTCGAGCTGATTAACTCGCCTTCTTCTTCTTTGAGTGCATTGTCCCTTACTAGATATTGCACTCTTCTCTTCTATGCCTGCGTTGTGCGTTTTAAGGTACCGCAGACATAGAGGACCAACAGCTTAACATCAACTGGGAACCACACTTCTACTCCGGAGAAAATTTAATTATCAGAATACCTCGCTGGTTTGCCATTGCCTTGCAAAGAAGAACGGTCGTTAAAAATCCGATATTCCGGTACTGGGAACTGCACCAGATTTTCAGTGCAGAAGAGTAACGCACTGACCTCTATTCCACAACCGCCTCAATTATTAACTTACTAGTTGCGAAAAATGCATATTTACAGTAATGTCGCAGAAACGTTGCAAGACCTCCATCCCAGACTGCCCAATCAATTACTTTAGCAAGAATATTAAAATTTTCATATTATGAAGACTAGATTTTGAAAATTCCAAAAGATCTCAATTCTTTTAGCCGGTTTACAAACAAATCTGCCAAAATCTCGCAAAAGATTGTTGCAATGAAAAATTTGCTTTATTTATATTACATAATTGTTTTAGGATCATGTTGCATTTGATGTAGATTTGGTTGATGCTTAATTGTTGGAATTACGAATTCATATTTTTAACAAACGCGAGACACTCGTCGTTTTACAGGCCAATCATATTGGGTCAGTGAGATACATTTGTGTGATTTTTAAAATATAAGCATGTAATGAGAAAAACATGAATAAATAAAAAAATATAAAATGCAGAAAAAAAAAACTCAATCCAGTACAATGTAAACCATGTTTAAATGATAAAACATTTTTTAGTTGGGGTTGCAGCACTAGGTTTGCCAATTTAATTTCCAGACTGATACAGTAAAAACAAACCTAATTCAAAGAAATCTCCATTTAATTGAATATAATTTATTGCAACATTCTAAAAAAGTCATCAAAGGGTCTGAAGAAACTGCTTGCAATTTAATACCATTTTTAAATACAGTTTTTACTTTAGGAAAGAGAGAAAAGTCAGTTGGTGTCACATATATAAGGTGAATGATTAACGCCGGGTTTCATCGCAAATAATTTCACCCATCTCAGTGACAATGCAGTTAAGATGTTAATTGTCAGAACAAGTCTAAATAATGTCTGCGGCAAAGGTCGAAGATTGGCAAAGAAATCGCTGACTTGTTATCTAACCCCCTAGCCATTTTTGAGCTATTCCCCTCATAGGAAACAATAGAAGAAGAACAAGAAACCCAGGAAGTATTAATAGCACCACATCAGGTACCTCGTCTAGAAATTTTTCTGATTGAAAGAAGTTGAAAAAGTGCCTTTCACCCTTAATAGGCGTTGGGCAACGATCTTACTACTGGAGTAGTGGAGCAGCTACTAGGGAAAGCATTCCAATTTCTTATTTACATATATAATGGCTTTCTACGCTTAGGTTACTCTTCATTTCAAGGGTAAGCTGCATAAATTCTTTTAATACAAAAACAACGAGACAAAGTTGCTTGGTGTATGTCGAGTAGTTCACTGTCTACGGAAGTCGGGATTATCGATTTGGTTTCAGGCAGCAGCATGCTACAATCGACGTAGGACAGAAGCATTTTTTTGTGGTCAATCGTCGTAATTTGACTCCGAAATGTTTCTCATTTTTTAAGAGCTTTGTATATATATTTTGAAACCTCTATATTCATATATTTTAATCGAAAATGATTGCAAACGCTGGTGTTGGCACATCACCAATGAGAGACCATACAACATGTAGTTGCATAATACCAGAATAGACTTGGTTCTCTTCCCAACAGATTAACTGCAAAATATACAGGCAACGTGGGGCAAACCACAAGATTTAAAAGGATAAAACCTTTAGACATTCGAGTCACATAGCTAAATAACTTAATATTAAGAGTAACATGCCATTGGAGACAAATGTCACATGCCATTATAGAAAATATAAAGAACAAAGTTTGAAATGTTTAAGATGCATATAGCTTTAATTAACATAAACTATCGTTTAAGATTAACGCACAAATTATTTTTTCTTTAATATTTTTATTTTTGATGGAATTTACAGTTTTGGATGTAAAAAACCTCGTTAGATGGAGTAAGAGTATCAGAATTTTTAGATGGAGGACGCAGTATGCATTTTGTAGTCAATAGTAGTTGTTAATAATCCAACAGTTAAAGAAATAATTAGAAGACTTGCGGAAACTGCGTCACACTGTAGATTTTAATTTTTTGTATTTTCATCGTAGAGTGAATTATAATATGCCAGGTGATTCATGAAAGAGTACTACCTTACCATTCGAAAAATAGGCAATTAAAAATACATATCAAAAGGTACAGTGTTGACTGTCCACAACTTGATCATATCTTAACCTGGAAAGATGACGTACCCGGTGTAACTTAAAGGCATCCGTTGTGCATTCGTAGTGGTTACCAAAAATACAGTATCCGGTATGTTCAATTTACAGTTGAGAAACAATTATTCTAAACAGTTTGTAACGGGCCAAAATGTTGACAAGTGCATAATTTGGTTTAATTACCAAGTTCACGAAGTTTCAACATTTTGAAGATAAGAGACCATCAACAAACATCTGCGACAGCCGTGACGCGGAATGTTCGAGAACAACAACAGTGTTCCTCTCTCCACCAGAAGGGGGTGCGCGCATGACAGAAATCGAGAAATGGCCAGTATAAAAGCACGAGCGCCGCCATTTGAAATAACTTTATTTCCTGGCTCTTGATCTCATCAAAAGCCAGAACATATTTCTCAGCCTTCTTTTAAGAGTTTCCTTAGAAGATCCTAGTGTTGAAAATCTATTCCTGAAATTAACCAGTCTAGTAAAATCCGTTTACTAAATTCCGTATACTTACCCGCAAGTATATTAATAATTTTCCAGTATTTTGCCGTTGTATTAACAAAGTTAATAATTTTGAGTTTCCAATTACAGAGTCCGAAGCTGAGCGAGCTAGTGTCCGTCGAACGTAGATAGCTGTCGGGGTTAATTTGTTAAATTATACCGCCGTTCGAAATCGTTGGATTTCCAGGACATTTTTGACAGAAAGTTAGTAGATATAAATATTTAACTTGCTTTGCTTGTTCATTTTTAGTGCCCAGTAGTACGTTTTCCCTGTGACAGACATTTTTATTGTTTGTTCCCCGGTGTTTGAATCGGTGAACATCAGTAAATAATTCTGTATAAATGTTATTATTGTTAGGAGTACCAATGTCTGAATTGGTGACGTATCTTAACTTTAATAACACCTGTTGTTAGTAGTTGAACACCCTGTACAAGGTTTGTCGTGATTTATGGAGAAATTTCAAATTTTTGTCCCGCTAAAAGACTTGAATTGATTTGGAGTATTTTGAATAGTTCAAAACGGTCCACAAATTTTATCGCAGAGTAATTTTGTGTAAATTTGTGGGGAGATTAACCCCATTCTCGTTAAAGAGGCTGGAGAATTTTAGTCCATTAATTAGAGTGCATTATCCGTGTACCAGACATTTTCACTGTAAAAGTCAGAATCCTATACGAGTAATAATTACAGCAAAGCGAGGTTGAATTATTTGTAACACAACTGCACTGTTAAAAACCGTGTAGGTTGAGTTTTAACTTCCAGGAAAACTGATTTACTTTGAAGTCTCCTGTTTGAAGATTGATTACCGTAAAGTTTGCAATTCAATACACACAGATTGTTTATTCTGTAAGCTATTTACCGCGAACGAAACACCGGTGAATCTCGATACAGAACTTGTCACTGGAATTTATCCGAGTTCACTGTTCTAAAAGTATAAATTCTTAAACTGGAAGGTGTATCATTCACTATCCCGAATCTCGAATACCGTTTATCCGATCGCAAGGAAATTTCCTTCTTTGCGACAGCAAATAATAACTAATTGGTTTGTCTATGTTGCAATTAGCACCAGCTATAACGGCAGACATCTTGGAGCCCGTGACCCAGACACGCCGACCGTAGACCATCCACAATAGGCACACTGTCCCGTGGGAGATCCGGCCGACCAAGGAAACCAGTGGCGTATCAAGAATTTATTTTTATTTGTTAATTAATTAGAATTTATTTTGATTTAGTTTACACATATATTGTATATACAGTTCAGTACGATTTATTAAATTTGTTTTTCCTAGCACTTATAATTGAATTCTGGACAACTCAAGAGACTACCCAGGTTATAAATTTTGGAGCGTTCGCGCCACGGATGAGCAGCGGGGCGCAACGTTACAAGTTAACTTTACCATAACCAAAAAGGTTGACTTCTGACTATCTTTCAAGTGCACATTATAGCTGCTTATCTTTAGTGATCTATAGTGGTTAGTTTTCGGTTGCCATGCTCTATTGCAGGTTTTAAAAGTTAACAAGAAGATACTTGTAAATCCCTGCTAAAAGATAACCATAGTAAGTTGATAATAATTGCAAATACTGTTGTGAATAACTGTATAGCAATTGGATTTAAAAATACTCGTCATTTTAGCTACTGATCGAATATCTTATTATTCTGTAATTGGTAAGAAGATTATTTACAATTTGACTCTAAATGTAATGTTATTATTGTTTACTTTCCATTTTTCAATTACTTGCTTACAGAAATGAGTAACGAAAGAGTAACAAAAACATAAATATTGTTCGTGAATACACAATACAATAGATCATATAACGTGTTTATGTTCATTTAAGCTATCATTTAAACTCTAAGATAATTTTTGCTATCCTTTGGTTATATTTCTTGGTTAACTTTTGGAAAATCGTAGCGGTTACATTTCACACTACCGTACTAGTAAAGATAAATTTTCTTAACTCCCATAATACTAATTATGGAGACAATCGTTTCTTAAATAAAAGGTAACCGTTGTTCTTTTTCTTGTGGCATTTGTTCCAGTAAATCCACAACATAAAAAGAAAAGACAATTTAGAAGTATATAAAAATCTTCTAGAATCCTTATAGATTAGTCAAAGGTACTTACGTTGTTTTAGAGATGCTCCGAGATGAGGAAATAAACCATCTTGCTCTTTCTCCGCTATCTCTAGATCTCAACCCCATCGAGCATGCATGGGAACTTTTGCAGAGACAGCTGGATGATTATAATCCAAGGGCTACTACTGTGCAACAGCTGATGGATGTATTGCCGGTACCGTGGAATCAAATTCGACAAGAACATATTGATAATTGTATTGAGAGTATGCCAGCAAGGTGCAGAGCAGTTGTTACTGCCAGAGGAGGTGCCACGCGGTATACAAATTTAATAAATGTAAAATAAGTGAAAGAGACAATAACGATTTTCATTATAATATTCTTAAATATCTTTTTTTAACGTACCTTTGTTGTAATTTCATGTTGATTACTTAAAAGATATATATATAATTATAAATGCAATTGCTGTTGCCTTTAAGTGTCTTACTCTGCAATATCCTTATTCATATTTGAGTAGTTTATATTTCTCGGGGTTTCTTTCTTCAGTC
Source organism: Limonius californicus (assembly GCA_014611495.1). Lineage (NCBI taxonomy): Eukaryota > Metazoa > Arthropoda > Insecta > Coleoptera > Elateridae > Limonius > Limonius californicus. The sequence continues at coordinate 4,507 of JABXWE010000744.1, read as the reverse complement.
ATTAGCACTTGCATAGGATGGGCAATGGTCATACTTGAAAAAAAAGTATCAGTTATAGTCCCAAGTTTAGTGTTTGCATCCTTACCAATAATTATTAAGACAAGTGTTTCTTTTATACCATTAAATTTAATTGAATATTTTAATGTGTAATTTTTAAGTTAAACTTTTGTCGATTGGTGATAACAACGTTGGAAATGCAACTAGAATGATCTGTCTATACATGTGACACATCGTCATTATTGGTTTAGGCTGGATCGGTGCCCATCAAATGTTCAAGTTACAGGGATTGAATATAAATCGAATAACCAATTGGTATGCTATATTTTCGTTAATATGACTTATTTTATAATTTCAGTTACATTTACATCAAATGTCCCGTATCGCTTTTTGTAATTGATATAATTTATGCATTTTTGCACTTAATAATCGTGGAATGTTGTTTGATAAATTGATATACCTCATTGTGTTAAAATTCAATTCAAATTATACATTGTCGTAAAACTTTATTAAACAAGGCAAATTACTAAATATTTGTCTGTCCAAAAGTTTAGGGGGTGGTTTCGAGCTTTCTTTAGGTTATTTTGTTTTTTATAATTTCCACCAAATCTATATTAAACCAAGAAAATTTATTTAATAATTAAAGCTTATCCTACGCGAAATAAATATTGTTTAAAATGTTTGTATCTATTGGTCCCAATGTAATACCAGATTGTATTTATTGGTTAATATTCATAATAGTAATTTTTCTATATTATCTTTTACAAGTTAGTTGGGGAGCGAAAGATGACTTTAAAAACGCAGTGTAGATACAAAGAAAATCTGATAAGCATATCTACTACACAACATTAATACGTTTAAAAACTCAAAATTTTTGGCATCACTAGCCAACGATCACTTTTCATTCCTAGCATTCCTAGCCAGATATAACATTGACGTGGCATGCATCTCTGAAACTCACTTAACCGAAAACGACACTTTCAAAATACCCGGATATTGTACATATCGTAATGATAGAAACGCAAGGATTGCATCTGAGGGCTTTGCAGTCACTGTCAAAAGAGAACTCGAACATACCAAACTTCCTAACCTATACAACATCAACCTGGAAGCCACTGGAGTTAAAATAAACTCAGTAATCAAAACCTACTCACAATCCTAAGCGCTTATAGACAACCAAATAAAAAACTAGTTGAAGACGATCTAAAAAAGTTGTTCGTCACAACCGAACAAACATTAATCTTAGGAGATTTTAATGCAAAGCATACCTTATGGGGCTGCCGAGCGAACAACCCGGAAGGCATCAAACTAGAGCAGCATTCTACCAAATACACCTTTCAGATTATGACTCCCGATGAGTACACATATTTTCTGTATCGTGCCGATCACCAACCAGACATCCTGGATATTGTGCTACATCAGAACAGCTAAACCAAAGGGTGATACCTGAATTAAACTCGGACCACTTACCAGTCTTAGTGTCCTTCCTAAGTACACCCCAAGTAAGGCAATCTCCCCTTAAGCTAATCAACGGACCAATAAACTGGGATATTTTCCAAGTGCGATTAGATGCAAATTGTAAGAAGCCAAGCAATCAAAACGCTGCCGAGAATCTCGAGGCTACGGTAACAGACATTACACACATGTATTGACTACAATCGTCCTCCAAACTACATAATCAATCTGATTAAAGAAAAGAGTCAAGCAAGAAGGCAGTGGCAACGAACACGAAACCCTGAATTTAAACGATTACTAAACAACTTAACGCACCGCATAAAAAAGGAACTGGACGGATACAAAATAGAATCATACAAAAAATACATCGACGATATCGGCCCGGGAGACCCAGGCAAGTAGATAACCACTAGACGAATTTTAAAACAGCGTGATGAGCTACCCACTCTTAACATTGGAACAGACACACTTACCACGGATGCTGAAAAATGAGACGCGTTCGCCTCTCATCTTAAAAAGGCATTCACACCATCATATATCTGCAACTCATCGCAGGCATTTCATGTGATTAATTACGTCGAGAGAAATCTTCCCATTCCTGAAAACATTGAACCCACATCACCCAGAGAAATAGCCCAACTCATAACAGCTTTACCTAAACGGAAAGCACCCGGATGTGATTTTATACCCAACATAGTACTCCAGCACTTAACCAAGAAATGTTTAGCTTACCTAGCTTCTCTGTTCAATGAATGTCTCCGAAAGGGCTACTTCCCCAGTAAATGGAAGCAGGCACATATTCTCATGTTCGTCAAGCCGGGCAAAAACAAAAATGATGTCAATAATTACAGTCTATAAGTCTTTTAACTACTCTCTCCAAGGTTCTCGAAATAATCATCTACACACGACTACTGAAAGACATCGAAACACTACATGCCCTGCCACCCTCACAATTGGCTTTAGGAGAGGGCATTCAACATGTCACCAGCTTCAACGCGTCAGCGAAACCATCTCAACTGGCTTTGAAAACAAGAATTACACCACAATGGTCCTTCTCGACGTAGCACAGACCTTTGATAAGGTCTGGATCGAAGGCCTGAAGAAAAAGGTCTTGGACTGAACATACCTAGTTATCTGCAGGCAATCATCTTCTCCTTCCTTGAGCACAGAACATTTGCAGTTAAAGTAAATTCTTACACATCTCAAGTTAAAGAAATCCACGCAGGTGTCCCACAAGGAAGCATATTGGGGCCACTTCTCTTCAACATCTATACTTCGGACATACCAACAGTAACAGCATCCTTAGCAATCAATATTTGCCGACGATACTGCTATAATTACACAGAATTCCAACTTGGATGAAGCAGTCTATGAATTACAACATGCCGTTAACAATATTATTAAATGGTACAACAAATGGAATACCCGAATCAACCCCGCAAACTGCCAAGCCAAGATATTTGCCCTCAGACGCATTATCGACGCACCTAACATCGAAATAAGTGGAGTTATCATATCATGGAACCCAAAGGACAGTGCCGTCAAATATCTTGGAGACATTTAGATACTCGTCTGAGCTGGAGCTATCATATAAATCAAAAACTCTCCCAAGGTAATAATAGACTAAGACAGCTTTACCCTATAATAAATCGGAAGTCGTCACTCAAACCCGAATGTGCTATGCTATTATAGAAGACCCTACTACGACCGTTAATACTCTATGCTAGTCCGGTTTGGCTCAACACGTCCAAAATCAACATACAAAAATTGCAACGATTTCAAAACAAGATTCTTCGAACTGCTGTAAATGCCTCTTGGTACATCTGTAACAATCAACTCCACTTCGAATTAGGTGTTTCGCCAATTCAAGACTTCATGTCAAAATGTGCTAAAAAGTTCTTCACAAATGCTAGTGCGTGCGACGGTGCAGTGTTTTTCAATCTCTGTCAAAAAACATACATACTAGATTAAAGCGAAAAATGCCGCAAGATCTTATAGCTTCTGACGACGATAGTGACTAAGCTAATCCTTAACAATAATTTAACATTTATAAATTCACTGGATCCGTATGAGACGTTAGAATAGTCTTGTCATTATTTTTGTCATTTACTGTCTATATCCTAAATGTCATGTATAACACTTATATGTTGATCTGACAATACACGATAATTAAAAAAAAAACTCGAAATGATTCATTTACTTGCCGCAAATTAGTTTAATGCTAGAAGATGTTTGTGCCATCTTGTATTTAAATCCGTTTCATTAAATAAGAATTGCAATGTGTCATAAACGAAATTTTCCCTTGTTAAGATCGTGTCGGTCTTTTCTGCATTAGAATACATATTATTCAAATTTTGTTGACTAAGATATACTTAAGCCAGCAAATTGTAAGGGTTATCAAATAGGCAGCTCTGATTCATAATAATGACAATTTAGATACCACAGTATCTTGTGATATGTATTTTATTGTCTATTTTTCCAATGGTAGAAGGTAGAAGCGTACTCTTCCGTAATGCCCCTGTACATGTCAACTTATAATTAAACCTACATATATAAATAAAATTTCATTGCCTGTTTAAGAATTTCCTTGCTATTGTGCAGATTAATTATAAAACGCAGTTCTTCATCTTTTTTGTATTTTTTTGGTTGAATAAACGTGAAATATTTCATTTTGATAATTTTATATAGGTTTTATAACATGCAGCAGATATTGAAGCAGTTCATATTACAAATTTTAATAAGGATTTCTTAGAACACTGATTACGAACCACTGTTCTGTAGAGCATAAAACGTATTTTAAACAACTTGAAAACCGCTAGAGTTGCTATGTTACTCGAAACTTGCACATGCGTAATATTATCAGGGGTAATATAATAAGTGGTATGATTATTACCGATAATTGTTTGGAATATTAATGAATTGTAATCCCAAAGCTGAAAATACAACGAGTCCGCAGGACGAGTTGTATTTTCTTGCATTGGGATTGCCAATGAATTGATATTCCAAAAAATTATAGGTTATTAATCATACCACGAATAATATTTAGGACGACAAT